>JAKCPB010001096.1:0-123125 GCA_021442155.1 Cymbidium sinense
AATTATCTATAAAAAAAATGTTAATTTTGGTTTTAAAATGGTGGAATTTGGCCAAATTCATAATAGGTAGAGCATGACATAATAATATATTTTTCAATTTAAAATATGTAAGTAATAACTAAAAATATTTAGTTTTTATTATTTAGCCTAATTTTATGATTTTATCTTAAGAAATCCCTTGTGATATGATATGCTATATAATAAAATATAATATGTTATAGTGTAATATAATATAGGATGCCATAACATAGTGTAGCATCATGCATTATATCATACTATTGTGTAATACTACTTGTGTTAGCATATTTTAGTTGGTTATAGTATGATGTAGTAGAGTTTGAACTGGTATAATTTATAAAAATTTTTATTTAAAGGCTGAGATGATGGAATTTGTCTGAATTTAAGGTAAGCTTTAGAGAACATCATTGGGGTTGTGCTATGGTGTGTCATTTAATCAAAAGAATGAAATTTTGCATCCAAAATAAATTTTCATTTTTCAACCAATTTTTTAAAATTTTTTTTAAAGTGATTTATTTTTAGGTGTAATGTAAGATAATATATTATATGAAAGCATATTAAAATATAATGTACATAACAATATAACTTCACATATATATAAATGTGGTGGTGTGTTACTAAATGTTATTGTACATTTTAGTATGTTTTACTTTTGTTATAATACATTGGGTCAAAAGTCACAAAAATGTTAATTTCAAGGTTGACATGAAAGAATTTCGCCAAATTCATGGCACACTCCAAGAAGCAACACCAAAATTATGTTATTTTGTGCCATTTCTAATAGAAAAATAACAATTTTACATCCAAAATGAACATTATTCATATTTTAAGAAACTTTTATTATTTCTTCCTTTTAAGTGATTTTAATGAGGTGTAATGTTAGACAATATAGTATATTATAGCAAATTATAATATAATATAGTTTTTTAATTCACACTATAATATGTTTAGCATGATATTGTATTTAGTTTGAGCTTGCACCATCATAAATCATAAAATGTTAATTACAATGTTAAGATGATGTAATTTGAACAAATACATTATTTAGCTCTTGGTTGAAGTATTAAAGTTGTTTATAAGAGAAGAAATAAGATTTGATGAGAATTCCAAGTCAAGGACATGGAGGGAGATCCATTAGGAAATCACACATGCATTGGACATGACATGCAAGTGGTCTATGTCGAGGGCATAAAAGAAGAAAATCTATTAGGGATAAGGTTTGAATTTGATTTGATTATATGATTTGTGGAAAGAAGATCCGCTGGGGATAAGAATCTATAATCCACCATAGATTAAGATCAAATCAACTTTAATTTGTTTTGGTTTAATTGATGTGGAGGCAAATCCCTTAGAGATATGGGCTTGAGTCGGGGAGTATATGAACCTTCCACTAGAAGCGGTGTAGCTATCCACTAGGGATTAGGATTTGAGTTTGATTTCATAGATTTGTTTGTGGATGTATCAGCTAGGAATAAGAGTTTGGTTGGATTTATGAGATTTAGACTCTACTAGGGGAGTTGGTTTAATTAGGCTCCCCCAGAGAGGTTGGTTTTGAATTTGATTTATTTGCTTGACTTGTTCATATATGATTTCCACTAGGGCGAATGGTGTGATTTAACTCCATTAGGGAAAATCAAATTGGGTTTAATTTAATCTAAGTTAATTTGTGGATCCTATCGGTGTGCGATGGGCCCACTAAGAAGGGGCTATATCAGCCTTGTCCTACCTCAGGTTTACAAGTCCAAAGGGATAGTCTACCAGCTGCAGGGTAGAGCTAGCCAACCTAAGAGGTTGCCTTTCAGTTTGCAATGGATGTGCTAGGAAAAAGGAGTAGAAGACTTACATCTTCCAAAGTGAGGAACAATTGCAAGCGTGACCTGTTGGATGCACAACAAATTGAACTTAACCTAGGGTGACTACTGAGTGAATGCTGCTGGGGACTTATGTCAACTCAAAAGTAGTCAAGATTAATTTTATCTTAGTTTCATTTGATTTGATATGGTTTATTTGGTTTAGTTTGATTTCAAATTGAGGGAATATCTGCTAGGGATGTTAGCTTGGTAAAAATTGATAGATTTAATTTATGGACCATGTCGGTGTGAAGTACCCACTGAGAAGAGGCTATATCAAACTTGTCCAATCTTAAATTTATAAATCCAAAGGGATAGACTACTAGCCATGGGTAGCCAACCTAAGGGGTTGCCTTTCGATGTGCAACAACTATGATGGGAAGAAGGCCTCCCAACATCCTCTTAAATAAAGCCAACATGAGTTAGCTTACCAACCATGCAGTAAGGCCTCCCAAACTAATAAGGTGCTCATTGGTGTGCAGTGGCCAAGTAAGGAAGGAAAGTGTAGAAGACTTACATCCTCCAAAGCATAAAGACCACTAGGCTGACACACTAGTAGGGTACGTCACCGACCTAGAGCTACTAAGTGAGTGCCATTGGGGCATTATCTCAACTTCAGTAGCCCAAGACAAAAGATCTGTGTTTATTTTATATATTTGTGTGTCATTTATGTTTGTGTTATGTCGATGAAGGATAGGATGCCGCTCGGGTTCCTTACACCTACCCTAAACACACCGTGGCAGATTCACAAATAAGAATACTTTTATAATGGAAGAGATTGAATTAAAAATGGAATTTTCATTAATGATAATTATTTTCAAACATGATTTATAATATTTCTTTAAGTGGAGCCCATTGATTGGAAGCATTGGGTGCTCTCCTTATGATTAATAAGTCGATAAGATCTTTCTTGGTAGGCCTTTTCTATGGGAAAAAAGGCCTTCCTAAGTGGTTCAAACTTGCCTCCCATCTTATGATGACAATCATCTCCTTAGAACTAAAATAAGCTCTCCTACTTAAAAAGCTCTAGGATGGACCAACTTGTTGTGAGACTAGATCATTTTAGCTTTGTACAACTTAAGGTTTTGGCATGCCCGGGTCTCTCTCCTCCAAACCTTCGAGCTCTTCTAACCATAACTGCTCGCTATTATGATCTTGCTACCCAAAGCTATATTTAGTGATGGCTTGGACTTCTAATGGTAGATCGCACCCATACACCAAGGGAGAAAGGAGTACGAGTTGGAGTTCTATATGTGGTGCAGTAGACCCTCAAGGCTTCAACTAACTGCTCATGCCACTATTACTTGTTATTATCGAGTGTCTTCTTCAGTATTTGGATGAGAGTTTTATTGAAGGATTTTGCTAAGCCATTTGCCCTCGTGTAGCTGATGGTAGAATATCTCCAAAATATGCTGTGTCTTTGAGAAAAGTTGTTGATCTTGGTGCTCTTGAATGCAATACAATTATCAGATATAATTTATCGAGGCACTCAACCTATATACAATATGGTTCCAAAACACCGAGCACATACCGAAGCTATGTCCTGGAAAAATCACCTTTTCCCATTTGGAAAAGTAATCGAACAACTAAGATGAATCGACACTTGGAAGAAAGAGGATCAATCGACCCACTATGTTGGTACCCCAACACTCAAATGGCCATGAGGCCAATGTAGGATAGATGAATGGTAGTTGGTGGACCACAATGTGTATTTGACATTGGTGGCATCGCCTAGCCATATCCATGCAATCTTTGAACATCGATGGCTAGTAGTATCCTAGTCTCTTAATCTTGGCTTTCACCTTCGAACTGAATTGGTTGTCTCCACATAATCCTAAGTGTACCTCAATCATGATCTTATGGGCTCTGTGCTTGTATAAATAACATAACCACATATGATAAAAGACCACCAACACAAGACACCATCCACAAGCTCATAGGAAAGTGCTCTTCATCGATGGGCTTGGAACCTCTCTAAGGTAGTTTGCCTTTATTTAGGTAATCCATGAATGGTTGCCTCCTAACTCCTTGTCCTTCTTTACAATGGCAACCTCCTTCTCAAGAGAGTACTTTTTTATGAGTTCAATATCAAAAAGGGATAATACTTATATATTTTGGACCTTTATTGATATGGACTCATCCTCTAGACAGCCTTGGAAAACTTAGCTAAAGCATACACTATTTCTCCTCGAGGAATCTTATAAATGGTAACCTTTGGGATTTGGACCAACAACTCCATGGTGTACTTGTGGTAATGATGGAGCTTGGGCTTTATCACTTTATAGGACTCAACAATTTGGTTGATAACTAGTTGAGAATCCACAAAGATATTGATGTTCTATATTCTTAGAGTAACGACTAACTCCAGACAGGAAATCAGAGCCTTATATTTGACTTCATTGCTGGTACAAGGATTGGATAGATTATATGAGAATGATCAAAACTACATTTAAAGTGTCAAAACTAAATCAAACTAAATCAAATTAAATCAAAACTTCCTAAGCCATATGACCTATCTCATGGACTTAGCCAAATCTTAATACAAATAAAGTAAAACTAAATTGATTTTCTCACAAATCAATCATATTTTCAATTATCTTCATAAATTTAAAAGAAATATACATTTAAATCATCAAAACTAAATAAAAACAAATCAAAATCCAAACCTAAGCCACATGACCAAACTCCATGGACTTAGCCAAATTCCTTCATTCCAAAACCCAAATTCAATTTATTTTCTCAAGAATAAATCATACCTTCAACTATATTCATAAATATAAATGAAATCTATAATAATCAAGCCAAACTAAAATCATCCCAAGTCAAACCTAACTTAACTCTTTTGACTTGAAATGTTCAAATTAACCAAAACCCATTTAAACCCAAGCCAATTGCAATTAAATTCATATATCCATCACAAATACATATATAAACTCAACTAAATCAAACTCAACCAAAATCAAGCTAAACTCAATTGGTCCACTTTACCCAAAGTGGCCAATTTTACCTGAGCCATGTTCTAGTAGTCCACCCAAATTGGATTGAACTAAGCCCATCAAAACATCCCATCATGATTTTTGATTACCCTAGGTTGATCAAGTGTCATAAATTAGGTCAAACCAAGTCAACTTGATCATTTGACCAAGTCAACCACTTAACCCATATGAATCCAAACCTAGCCAAATTACAACCTAAGTCAAATCCCTTGAAACCAATGATTCATACCAAATCAAAATCAATATTTGAATACGACTTTACCTTCAACTGAGTCAAACTAAACCCACCCTCTTACCCAAGTTGACCCAAATTGACCTAAAAAACTAAATTGGGTCAAATCAAAATATAAATCAAATTGATTGCAACCAATGGCTCAAGTTCATTCCAAATTGATTATTGAATTTTACCAAAGCCATGGTTGGACCCAATTGAACCCAATTGATCTACTTTGCCTAATTTGATCTAAAGGTTCAAGTTGGCCTAAATTAAAACCAATCCAAATTAATTTAAACCAAAGCTTAAAATCATCTTTAATTAGTCTACTAAACTCTATCCAACACCCAACCCAAGCTAATTTGACTAATTTAATCAAATTGGCCAACTTAACCCATTTGACCCAAATGAATTCAAATGAGCCAAAATTAAATCTAAGCTAAACTAAACCAAACCAACCAAACATCCTAAATGATCATATGAACTTAAACCAACCCTTGGTTTGACCAAATTTGACCAATTGGTCAACTTGACCCAACCTAACCCAATTTGACCTAAATGAGCCAAATTGAGCCAAACCTAACCAAATCAACTCCAATTGACTTCAAATTTTTGCTAACCCACTTTTGGGTCATTTAAAATCTACCCAAATCAAATCTAATGCCAAATGATCATTCGACCTTTGGGTAAAGGGCATCACATGAGACAAATCAGCCATGTAAGTGGTCATTTCCATTCCTTGGCCACTTGGTAATCTCCCAATGGTCCACCTAGGTACATAGGACACGCCCAACCTAACCCAAGGGGTGGTTGGGTAGGCCATGACCCATGGGAGGTGAAATCACATCACCCTCCCCATTGGAGCATTTGAAACTCATAATACACCCATGATTCCTCCTTGGCAGCCACCTCCAAACCTTCAACCAACCAAGCCAAGACAACTCACCTCCTTTCTGCCACCCACGACTCTTTGATATGGTCGGATGGCCACTAGAATCCAAACCCAATCCCACATCCAATCAATATGAAGGGGGGGGGGTATACACCCCCTCGTTTCCACTCAAACACACACAAAAATCATTCCTCAGAGCCCTAGCTACACAAGATGAGCGCTAGAGCTATTTCCTAAGCACCTAAGCTCATTCCTCGATCAAAAAATGCCATTCCCATCAGTCCCAAAATAGGACATTCCCATTTTTGACCTAATTTTTCCATTTCTCTATCAAACTCAAATTTACTTTGCACGCACCATCCTTAGGCCACGTCGAGCAAGAACGAAGCATCTCCCAAGCTTCTCATGCGCCGAAGGTGGGACTTCAATCAATGTTGTGCTCCAAATTGTTAGTTCATGGCCTTTTAAGTGAATAATAAAGAATTGATTCAATTGCTTCTCAACAAGGCTTCATCTCTAATAAGAAGCTTCCTCAATTGTTTGAGTCTTTAGCTCGATGAGGTATGCTTCCAAAATTGAACCTTAACCAAAAATGGGTTGGAGATTTTGAAGAAAACTTACATCTCTGTGATCTTGACCATTGGATCCTCTCGATTGATATCCCAAGGTGTGGGGATCCTTTTGGAGTTTATCCGAGCTCGGGAAAGCTCAGATCAAGTGAGCAATGGTAGACATACTCCATTCTCTCTCACTTGCATGACGTTAGATCAAGCACCATCTATTCTGCATGATCGAAATGGACAATCTTGATTAAATTTGCTAGATCAATCTGATTTAATCTTATTAAGTTATCAGATTAATCGTAGCCGTCCGATCATAGATAGGACGGCAAATGAGAAAGAGCATCCACCGCCGCCACGTAAGCGCTAAGTTGGATAAATTTTAAGTAGCCAATCTCGTGATGCCACGTGGAAAGCGCACCATGTTAGTGTGCCATGTGGATAGTGCACCGCAACACCGCACCATGTGGCGCCAATAGGATTAGGCTTTAATTAGGCTAAATTAATCATTTTTAATGGCTAAAACTTCTAAAAATCATAAAAAATCATAGAGAAATTAAACAATGCAAACAAATACTCATTTTAAAAGTATTTCGGAGAATTAATTAAAATTATCTTAACAAATTTTGAATAGTAATTAAAGTTTAATTATAAAATTAATTAGCTTAATTAATTTTTTATGAGCAATTAATCTAAATTTTGTGAGTTAATTTAATGGGATGACCTCTACCTCTCATGATTTTCTTGGGATTTATTGCTCACTTAATTAAGAAAATTGACTAATTAAATCTTAACTACTCTTTTAAGTTAATTAATGATTAATTAATCCCATGAATAGTAATAAAAATTAGTTAATTAAGTTTATCAATTATTGTTCAGAAGTGAACTAAGGAATAGTGTTGGGACCCCTTTCCCTAAGTTTATTTCACCCTTTTTTAAAATAAAATTAATTAATAGTTAACTAATTAATTAAATCACTTAATCAAATTGAAATCATAATCAAATCAAAGCTTAATTAATTAAATCATGGGATAGATCTTTAGGTGTTTAATAACCTAAAGGAGTTTAATGAAATTATAGTTAGTCCATATGTGTTGGAGAACCATAAGAGTAATTAATTAAGACTCTTAATCTAATTTACTATTAATCATGAGCTAATTGCAGTATGCCCTTATTATTTCCTATGATTAATGCAAGTTTATTTTTCATGCATATCATGTTGGCTCATAATTATTTAGTTAATTACTTTAAGGTGACATTGGTAAGGGTAATTAATTCATTTAATTAAGGATTCAACTTAATTAACCCATAAAATAAACTTAATTACATTTGCTTAAATTAAATTAAATCACTAATGTATGAATTGGTTTAAAAAACAAGTGATGATTTCTCTTCTCCTCTTTAAATCAAATCAAATCCAAAACTTAATTAAAAAAAAGCTTTGGTTTGCTTTAAATAATCTTATTTGATTTGATTGTTCTTAAGAACTAGTTTGGTTGAATGAATCACATGCTTATATTTGATTATCTTCTTCACAATCATGTTAAATTTGGTATGTCATTTGAATTCATGCATCTATCTTTTGAAAATTAGGTAAAATAAAATGGATTTTTTTATGTAAGCTTGCATGTGTTGATTTAATTTAATATATGCATGGCTATTATCACTATTAAATCTAAATGTATTTCAAAATATTATAAATGAATAATAATATGTGTTATGATGCTAGTCATAAATACATAAGAAATGCATGTGCTAAGTGTATCAAACTCAACCCAAAATCAAGCCAACTAAATCAAATTGGTCCACTTGACCCAAAGTGGCCAATTTGACCTATTTGAGCCAAGTTTTAATCCTACCCAAATTGGATTGAAACAAGCCCATCAAAACCTCCCATCATAATTGTTGATAACCCTAGGTTAATCAATTGTCACAAATTGGGTCAAACTAAGTCAACTTATTCATTTGAAGTCAACCCTTAACCCATTTGAACCCAACTAGCCAAATTGCAACCTAAGCCAAATCCCTTGAAACTAATGATTCATACCAAATCAAAATCAATATTTGAATATGACTGGACCTTCAATTGAGTCAAAACAAATCCAATTGGTCCTCTTGACCCAAGTTTACCTAAATTAACATAAAAAACCAAATTGGGTCAAATCAAAATATAAACCAAATTGATTGCAACCAATGGCTCATGTTCATTCTAAATTGATTGTTAAACTTAACAAAGCCATGATTGGACTCAATTGAACCCAATTGACCTACTTAGCCCAAATTGACCTAAAGGTGCAAGTTGGCCTAAATCAAAATAAAATCCAAATTAATTGAAACCAAAGCCTAGAATTATCTTTAATTGGTCAACTAAACCTAAACTAACACCCAACATAAGCTAATTCGACCAATTTGGTCAAATTGGTTAACTTAATCCATTTGACCCAAATGAATTCAAATGAGCCAAAATCAAATCTAAACTAAACTAAACCAAACCAGTTGAACCAAAACATCCCAAATGATCATATGAACTTAACCCAACTCTTGATTTGACCTAATTTGACCAATTGGTCAACTTGACCCAACCTAACCCAATTAGTTTAGGTTTAGTTTATTTTAGGTTAAGGTTTAGATTTTATTTATTCTAGTTTAGTTTATTTTAGTTTAGGTTTAGGTTTATTTTATTTTTATTTTAGTATTAGATCTTTTCTTTTAGTTTAGGATTTGGGTTTTATTTTTATTTTTTAAGTTTATTTTTGGTTTAGATTATTTAATTTTTATTTTATGTTTAGGTTTTACTATATTTATGACTTTATTCTAGGTTTATTTTATTTTTAACATATTTACATTTTATTTATTTTATTATATTTTTATTTTTTTTATTTTATTTTTTTGCTTAGGTTTATGTTTTAGTTTAAGTTTTTATTTTATATTATTTTTTATTTTGTTTAAGTTTAGGTTATTAATTTATTTTATTTTTATGTTTAGGTTTTTATGTTTTTATGGTTTAGGCTTTGGGGTTTATAGTATAAGGTTTTAGGGTTTAGGGTTTAGGTTTAGGGTTTAGGGTTTAGGGTTTAGTATTTAGCTTTAGGGGGGATTTTAGGTTGTAGGACACAAGGTTTAGGGTTTAGTGAGCTTAGGAGATTATGGGATTTAGCTTAGGTTTTAGGATTTATTGGAGTTTAGGGTCCAGGGCCTTAGGGTTTAGTGTAGGGTGAGTCAGGTCAGGGTCAGGGTTTGGGGAAGGTTTAGGGTTTAGGGAGTGGTAGTTTATTTTAGGGCAGAGTTGTGGAAGAGTCAGGTTAGTTTGGTGGTAGGGTGGGTTTAAGGTAGTAGGGTTTATGGTTTATGGTAGGATTTAGGATCTGGGGTAGAGAGTTTTAAAAAAAAAAAAGCAAACCGATATGTTTAGGTTCTTTTAGTTTATTTTTATTTATTTAGTTTTTTTTATTTTTATTTTTATTTAGTTTATTTTAAGTTTATTTATTTTAGTTTATGTTTTATTATAGTTTGTTTTTAGGTTTAGGTTTAAGTTTATGTTTATTTTTAGTTTATTTTTATTTTTATTTAATTTTTTAGGTTTAGGTTTTTTATTTTATTTTTAGGTTTAGATTTAGGTTTATATTTTATATTTTTAAGTTTAGGTTTTAGGTTTTAAGTTTTTATTTTAGGTTTATTTTTAGGTTTTATTTTAGGTTGATGTTTAGGTTTATTTTTAGTTTTATTTTTTTTAGGTTTATTTTATTTTATCTTAAATTTAGTTTTATTTTATTTATCTTTTTATATTTAGGTTTATTTTATTTTATTTGTTTAGTTTAGGTTTTTATTTATTTTATTTTAAATTAGTTTATTTTATTTTATTTTATTTTTTAAGTTTAGGTTTAGGTTTATCTTTAGGTTTTAGTTTATGTTTTTATTTTTATTTTATTTAGGTTTAGGTTTTATTTATTTATTTAATTTTTAGGTTTTATTTAGTTTAGGTTTAAGTTTTTGGTTTTTAGGGTTTAGGGATGAGGGTTTAGGGTTTTGGGTTTTGGGTTTTATGCTTTAGGGTTTAGGGTTTAGCCAGCATCAATTTTAGGGATTTAGCCAGCATCCAAAAGTTGCATTTCCAAAAAAGTATAGTCGAATGCACATATACGTCAATTTTAGTGATTTAAATAAGGCATGTACAAAAAATGAATTTTCACTACCAATCCCAAAGCTGATTGTGGACATTGCCTCATCTCATGCAGTTTTCTCTTTCATGGATGGCTCATCTAGATATAACTAAATAAAGATGGTCCCTGAAGATGAAAGAAACACTACTTTTAGAACACCGATCGAAGTCTATTGCTATAAGGTCATGCCTTTTAGCCTTAAAAATGCCAGTTATACATACTATTGGGCTATGACTCGAATCTTTGATGAACTCATTCATCATCATGTTGAGTGCTATCTCAATGATCTCGTGGTCAAAAGTAGAGAGAAGGAAGACCATCTCCTTGACTTGAGAGTAGTTTTTGAACAGTTAAGACAATTTAACCTCAAAATGAACCACCTGAAGTGTGAATTCAGAGTAGCTTCAAGAAAATTCCTTGGCTTTGTTGTCCAACACCAGGGAATCAAAATATATTGAGAGAAGATCAAAGCGATATTAGAAATGCCACCCCCTAAAAGTTTAACTTAACTCAGATCATTCCAAGGGTGGTTGGTGTATCTAAGATGCTTTATATCAAACATATTGGAAAAATTTTGGCCATTCTCAACACTTGTTAAAATGGATGTCAAGTTCAAGTGGAATGACAAGTCTGAACATTCCCTCGAAGACATCAAGCATTACCTGATAACGCTGTCGGTTCCAGCAGTCCCTATCCTGGGCAAGCCACTCATACTTTATATTATTACGTTAGATGAGTCCTTTGGTACTTTGTTGACCAAAGTGAACAATAAAGGTAAGGAAAATGCACTATACTACCTCAGCCATCATCTAATCTCTATTATGGCTAATTATCCATCCATTGAGAAGCATTGCCAAGCTTTAGTCTTTACATCAATAAACCTACACCACTACATGCTTCCTCATAAGGTGAACTTAATCTCTAAGATCAATCCACTATAGTATCTCATGACACGATCGTTATCCGACATTTGGCATGATGGTCCATGCCCTCTCGCTTTGACATTACCTTCATACCCTCCATGAAAGGACAAGCTAGCTGATTTCTTAGGACACCCCACTTCCTGCTGACTCTCTACATAGTGATGACTCCCCGATGAACAAATCATGAACTTAGGGTATACTAGCACTCACTGCTGGGAGATGTACTTTGATGGTGCATCTTCCTCTCAAAGAAGAGAAGAACCACAATCTACTATTCCAAGAAAGGCAATGATAGGAATAGATCTCTTAACTCTGGACCATGATGTGATGAGATTTTCATATCATCTGTCCAATCATTATATACCAATTAGAATATGAGGCTCGACGGCATGGAGTTAGCCGTTACTCTAAGCATCCAGAGCATCAACATCTTCAGGGATTATCAGCTAGTTGTCAACCAAATTGTTGGGTCCTATAAGGTTATAAAGCCCAAGCTCCATCATTAACATAAGTACACCATGGAGTTATTGGCCCAAATCTCAGAGGTTAATATTTATAAGATTCCTCGAGGAGAGAAAGCTATAACGTATGCTTTAGCCAAGCTTTCCAAGGAGTTGGCATGTCCGGAGGTTGAGTCCATATCAATAAAAATCCAAAATAAATGAGTCGTATCCCTTATTGATATTGAATTCATTAAAATGTACTCTCTTGAAGGAAAGGTTGGCATTGCCAAGAAGGATGAGGAGTTATATTGGAGGCAACCATTTATGGATTACAGTACTACATTCAAGGGTGTCTTGTACTAGCTGTCCTTTCATCATATATGGTTACACTATTTAGATAAGCATGAATCACATAAGAATATGATCTAGGTACACTCAGGATTATGTGGAGCCAACCAATTTGGTCCAAAGATGAAAGCCAAGATCAAGAGACTAGGATACTATTGGCCATCGATGATCAAATATTGCATGGATACAGTTAGGTGATTCCACTAATGTCAAATGCATTGTGTGGCCATTCAACTATTAGGGTGCTAACATAGTGGGTCTGATTGATCCTCTATCTTTCAAGGGTCATTGGTTCATCTTAACTGCTACTGACTACTTTTGCAAATGGGCGAAGGCAATTCGGCTCAGAGAGCTCACAACTCAACATATGCTCCAGTGTTTTAGGAACCATATTGCATATAGGCTCGGAGTGCCTTGATGAATTATATCTGATAATGGTACTGAATTCAAGAGCACCAAGATCAACAACTTTTCCCGAAGACACATCATAGATTTGAGATATTCTATCATCAACTACCTGAGAGCAAATGGCTTAGTAGAAGTCATTAAAAAAACTCTCATCCAAATACAAAAGAAGACACGGACAACAACAAGTTAGGCCATGAGTAGTTGAAGCCTTGTGGGACTACCACACCACATAGAACTCCAACTCAATCTACTCCTTTCTACTTAGTGCATGGGTATGAAGTCATTCTACCATTAGAAGTCCAACTCCCATCATGATAGTTGTGGGTAGCAAGATCACAATAAAGTAGAACACCAAGTTATGGTTAAAGATTTTGAAGGTTTGAGGAGAGAGAAGCTGTCATGTCAAAATCTCAAGTTATACAAAGCTAACATAATTCATGCTCACAATAAGTTGGTCCATCCTAGAGCTTTCCAAATAAGAGAGCTTATTTTAGTTCTAAGGAGACTGATTGTTGCCCATCGTAAGATGGGAGGCAAGTTTGAACCCACTTGGGAAGGTCCTTTTTCCATAGAGATGGCCTACCAAAGAGGATCTTATCAGCTTATTAATCATAAGGGAGAGTGCCCAATGCTTCCAATCAATGGGCTCTACTTAAACAAATATTATAAATCATGTTTAAAAATAATTATCATTAATGAAAATTCTATTTAGAATTCAATCTCTTTCAAGTTAAAAGTATTCTTGTTTCTGAATTCACCATGATATGTTTATGGTAGGTGTAAAGAACCCGAGCAGTGTCCTATCTTTCATCGACATAACACGAACATAAACTACACACAAAGATATAAAAATAACCCATATATTTTATCTTAGGCTACTCAGAGTTGAGATAATGCCACCAACGGCACTCACTCAATAGCTGCTCTAGGTCAGGATGACTTGCTACCCTGCTTGTGTGTCAACCCTGTGGTCTTCTTGCTTTGGAGGATGCAAGTCTGCTATGCTTTCCTTCCTTACTTGACCACTACACATCGATGAGTGCTTGTTAGTTTGATTGGCCTTATTGCATGGTTGATAACCTACCTCATGTTTGCTTCATATAAGAGGATGTCAGTCTGGTATGCTTTCTTCTTGAATTAGCCTTCGTGCACTGACTAGGTGAAGTATATTTAAGGTTTAGGATAAGTCCCCTACTGGCTCCTTCCCTCCTGACTGCTTCAAGTCTAGGTCCAGTCCTTCCTCGGAGCTCTCCGCTTAATAGTCGCACTAGGTCAGATAGCATATGTCTCACCGATGATAGACTATCCCGAAGATCAGTTCCACTTGGAAAGTTATAAGCTTACACATTTTGTTTCTAAATTGATCATTGCAGCACACCTTGATTGGTTGGTTCTCAATATATCGATGGATACACCAATCATGTTGATGGATACACAATAGGTTGGTTGGTTTTTGCACCTTAGGATGCACCACTGATGGCAAATGTAAGTCTATTACGCTTTCTCATTGAGTTAGCCACCATACCCTTATAGGCTTACTTTTCTAGGGCTCAGGATAACTCCCCTAGTCGAACCTCCCCTGTGGGCACTATATTTGGATCACATCCTTTGACCTCATTTAGACACTACTGCTTAGTATTAAATTAGATAATTCCCCTTTTCTAGTAACCACCTAGAATCTGTCTTGTGGATGTGCAGATTCTCCCTTGGTTCAATAAATCTGAGATAAGTCAAGGCCGCCATAGCCCCTTCTCAGTGTGGTCCCTCACACACCAATAGGGTCCACATAAACATATAAATAAAATATAAATTCACTTATGAATTAGGAGGACACCCATGCATTCTTTCCCATGCAGATATCCTATTTTTAGGCAAAACTCCCTATAGAATCGCTGACTACTCTTTAGTTTCTAAGTCCCAACAAAATTCACTTAATAGTCACCCCTACGTTGAGTTCGATTTGTTGTACTACCAAAAGGTCACCCCAGCGGTTGTTCCCTACTTTAGAAGATGTAAGTCTGACACGCCTTCTTCCTAGCACAACCATTGCACACCAAAAGGCAACCCCTTAGGTTGGCTAGCTCAATGCCAGGGCTAGTAAATTATCCCTTTGGATTTATAAATCTGAGATAAGACAAGTCTGATATGGCCCCTTCTCAATGGGTCCATTGCACACCATCATGGTCCATAAAATAAATCTATCAAATTTGACCGAGCTCACATCCCCAACGGATATGCCCTCAATTTGAAATCAAACTAAACCAAACAAACCATATCAAAACACATAAAATTAAGATAAAATTAATCTCGACTACTTTTGAGTTGACATAAGTCCCCAATGACATTCACTAAGTAGTCACCCTAGGTCAAGTTTGATTTATTGTGCATCCAACAAGTCACCCTAGCTGTTGTTCCTCGCTTTGGAAGTTGTATGTCTGCTACGCCTTCTTCTTAGCACAATTGTTGCACACTGAATGGCAACTCCTTTGGTTGGGTAGATCTTCCCAACTAGTAAACTATCCCTTTGGATTTGTAAACTTGAGGTAGGTCAAGGCTGATATAACCCCTTCTCAGTTGGTCCATCATGCACAGACAGGGTCCATACACTAACTCAGAATAAATTAAACTTAATCAATTTCCTCGGTGGAGTTAAATCACACCTTCTCCAATGTAGCCCAAAATCATATATAAACAAGTCAAGCAAACAAATAAAATTCAAAACCAACCTCCTCAATGGATCCAAATTAAATAACTCCCAATAGAGCCTAAATCAAAGAAATCTAAACTCTTATCCCTAGTGGATACATCCCCAAACAAATCTATGAAATGAATCTCAAATCCCAATAGTGGCAACCTACTTCCCTAGTGGAAGGTTCATACCGATCCTGGGACTCCCCATATCTCTAGCAAATATCCCTAGCAAACTCAAGGGGTAATCTGCTAATGCTAAGTCAAAGAGCAATAATAAATCCTAAAGAGATAAACCCCTAACTATTACAATAATGAAGGAAAAAAGTAAATGAGAAACCAAAAAATCAACAGTAGAAAATCCATGTGAGCAGCAGCAAACTTCATTTGGTCCATTTGATACCAACAAGATCCACCTTTAAGACTCTCCCAACCTATATAAGAACTCAACAACATACTTTTGAAAGGATGACTATAATTAACCAACCATAAAAGTAAGAGCAAATAAAAGGAGTATATAGAAAGAAAAGGCTTAGGCTCACATAATCATTTCATTAAGCAACACTATATGTAAGCACCAAAACTTCAGCAGAAGGGTTACAAAGCCATCATAGCTAGCATACCTCATGTAGCCCATCATCCAAAGTTCATCATCCAGCAAGGCTGCAAAATCCTCCAAACAGCAAACATAACAGCCAACCACCAAGCCACTAGAACAACCAAGCCCAATAAGGCAGATAATCAACCAACCATCAGGGATAACAATAATATAGTAAGAGCACCACCAAAGCCATCACCAAAAAGGAGTAACAAAATCAAAAAGAAAAAGCATCATGATAGGGGTAACAACACAAACCAAAGAAAACAAGAGCAAAAGGAAAAAAACACAAGTGCTCATATCCTCCACCAACAAAGCAAAAAAAGAGCTAGTAAAAAAAACACCCATCTTAATCAAAGGGTGGGCAACGCCACTTAAACAAGAAAAAGGGGGTCAGCTGTAGCCAAGAGAGAAAAAATAAAGCAGGAGGAAATGTGAAATATAGGTCACAGAAAGAACACCAGCAAGTTCCCAGAACAATCACCAAAGGAGTAAGAAAAATCGGCCAAAATAGCAACCCTCTAAACAACCCAGTTAGCCAATACAACCAACCAAACTAGCCAGCCAACATATCCTCCTAGCCAACCACCACATAGTGAAGACCCAAGTTGTAAATACCAAGAGTCATCAATCCAAAATCACCCAAGATAGCTAAGGAAAGGGTGGAAGAAAATAGCAACCACCAAACCAACCAAGGCTAAAGAAAATGATCCGTAAGTAGAATAGCACCAAGATAAAATGGTATAAAGAAGATAGACTACAAGCCAACCAACATGAACAACAACAATAAAGGCACCCAACCAAGCCACCAGCACCCGAGGCCAACTAACAGCCACAAAATAGCCTTCAACTAGCCAATCCAGAACAATACCCAAACCCAAAGCTGTAGCCAAAAGAGGAAGGCCAATCCAGGAGGAGGTCAAAACCATAACCAAAAGAAACAAAATACAAAAACAAACCACCAAGCGAAGTCAACAAAATAGAGAAAATAATACCAATAAACAACCTCCACCATGCCAAAATCAATCCAAAGATAAACCACCTACAACCCCGATCCCACCAATAGAAAATGAAAAAATAAAAATAGCTAACCCGCCAAGAAAGCCACCTGTCACCACAAAAGAGATCAAACTCGGTATGTTAGCAAGCCCTAGAAAAGAGGCAAAATGCACATAAAACCTATACCATAGCCACAACCCAAAAAGAGGATATAAAAATAGCCAAGGAAAATTATGGTAAACACCACGATAAATAGAAGCCACCATTAAAAAAAAAACAACCCAAGTAACTTACAATAACCACTAGTAGAAAACCAGCCAATCCAAAAGTAAGAGATCAAAACATAACCTAGCTCAGGCCAAAGAGAGAAAAAAAGTAGATAACCACAACACAAAGAGGGTTTAACAAGGAGCAACCAAAAGTGAAAGATCATAAAAAACCAACAAAAAACCAAGCCAAGAATTTATAATCGAGATAAGGCAATCTAGTATTATCTAGATTAACCTCTTAATAGTTTAGGCAAAGTTTGGTTGTCAAATAAAATGAACTCGCTTAAGTTGGCACTAAAGTTAGCCAAATAATCAAGACAAGCATTACCTTCATGAAGGATGTGGGAAATTTTAAACAAACTTGAGAAAGAAGATTTTAGTATGATTAAGAAGATAAAATAATTCCATTCCCATTTCGTTGGAATTAAGCATGTCAAGAAGCAAGAGAGCATCAACTTCAATCCAGATGTTGAGGAAACCTCTATTCAAACAAATTTCAATAGCTTTATTAACAGCCATAAGCTCAACAAAAAAATAGAACAGGCTTTGAGAGGATAGGCAATAGCACAAATGACAGTACCTTTAGAATCCTTAAGGATACCACCACAACCATATTTATTGGAAGCAACAGAACCATCAGTATTCACTTTAGTCAAATTGTCTTTAGGTTTGATCCAATGGATAATCCTAGTACTTTTATAAGAGTCAAACTGAATGATACCCAATTTTTAGCTACAAATTTATAACCTCTAAAATGAATATTACTAATAAGATTGTCATTAAAAAAGAGCATGAATTTTTTCTTTAGTTATAGCCAAGTTCTTTTATGGTTCACTAGAATACAATAATATTTAGCATTATTTCTATCCATCCATGAACTAGATAAGGGTAATAGCAATTAAAACTTTGATATGACCTTTCACAATATATTTGAAATAGACTTCAAGAAGTTGACATATAAAGAAAGAGAACCCTAAAATAGTTGGTATTAAATAAATCATCATACCAAAACCATAATTTAGAAGCAATAGCACCATTGATAAAACATGATTTACATTTCCAATATGAAAGCAACAATAGCACTTTGAAGTTAAGTAAAACCCTTTAGTCCAAGGCAAAGAGTCCACAGAATAAAGTTATTCAAAATCCTCCAAGCTAAAATCAATAGGAAATGGGAATGATATTGTTCCAAAGTTTAATAAAAAACATTAGAGGGGTTTTGATTATCTCTAATAAAATTCCAAACCACTTTAAGAACAATGACCATTATAAGAATGCTTAAAAGAATTTGGTGGTTAAAAAGAAATGGGGATATTTTAAAGTTGTCAAAAAAGAGAAATAGGATATAATTCTCAAGTTTGCTTTCATTCCAATTGTAATTAAGCCAAAAAAATTAACTTTGATAGTAGAAAGAGAGTGGGCGATAAAAGTCAAGTCAGAATCACAATCCAATTTTCTTTCCAAAAGAAGAAAGAACTAGACTGAATACTAAAGATATTAATGATTTGGTAACCCATTTAATGGAGCAAAGCCTTTTCCAAATTAGAGAGTCATCAATTTTATAAGCATAAGGAGGTGTTTACCTTGGCAATATTTTTCCATCATAAAATTAGCCCAAAGGCTATCATTATTTCTAAAATTCCACCAGAGCTATGAGAGAAGGTAGTGATAGCTTCATGAATAGGCTTACAACCAAGAGCACCTTCTCCCAAAGGATCACAACATTTATGCCAAGATGTCCAATGCATTCTTTTGGTAGAATTATTGGAGCCCCAAAAAAATTTGTTAAGCAAATGATCAATTCTGATAAGTGTAGCATTAGTGGGGATAATAGTTTGAATTAAATAAAGAGACATTGAGTTGAGGGTGCTTTTAAGAATAGTGAGCCTACCACCAAAGGAAAGTAAATGGAATTCCCAAACAAAAATTTTATTTGAAATTTTTGAATTAACTCATCAAAGAAACGAGACATTTCGGCCTTTAAAGAGTGAGCACCCTAGTACTTAAGAGGTAAGTGTTAATGTTTAAAATTAGTGATAATTGATTTTATTATTGGAGATACTATAGGAAGTGATAAACAGCTTTTATTATCATTGATAGAAAGGCCACTTTCTCTACCAAATTTATTTAAAAAAGACTTGAGATGCCTGATGTGATGAATAGAAGCATTGTAAAAAATAATGAAATCATCTGCAAAACTTAAATGTAAAATAGCAAGACCACCAAGAGTTATGTAGTACATACTAGGATTGTTTAGAAAAAAAATCATTGATGCTCCTAGATTAGTACTCAACAACAATAAATAAAGCAGAGATAAAGGATCCCCTTATCATAAGCCATGGAAAGAGGGAAA
This sequence comes from Cymbidium sinense, assembly GCA_021442155.1. Taxonomy (NCBI): domain Eukaryota; kingdom Viridiplantae; phylum Streptophyta; class Magnoliopsida; order Asparagales; family Orchidaceae; genus Cymbidium; species Cymbidium sinense. The sequence goes on from JAKCPB010001096.1 coordinate 19,720, forward strand.
GAAACCCAAGGCTTCCCATTAAGAAAAATTAAAACCAAGCATTATTAATATAATTTTAATGGAAAAATAAATTTAGTAAAACCCAAATAAATTCAGAATATGGAAAAGGAAATCCCAAGAGATGTTATCAAAGGCTTTGGTAATATCTAATTTGAAAAGAATGTTTCCACCTCTAGTCTTGGCATCAAGATCATGAATTAATTCTTGGGAAAGTAAAATATTATTATAAATGGATCTACCTTTAACAAAACCAATTTGGTTGAGAGAGATAGTTCTATTATGTGAAGGACTAAGTTTATTAGTAAGAATATTGGAAATCAGCTTATTGAAGAAGGTGCAAAGACTAATAAGTCTAAAATCACTCCAATACTCTGGATTATCTTCTTTAGGTTTGAGAATAATATATGTACTAGAAAAATATCTAGGAGAAGGATTACCATTTAAAAAATCAATCACAACCTTAGCCAAACCATTTTAATTATAAACCAACATTTTGATAAAATTGAGTAGTGAAACCTCCTGACTAGCAACATAATCTATGTTCATGCTATTCAAAATTTGAAAATTTCATCTTCAAAGCACAATGGTAAGCAAATCATTATCATCATTAGTAATAATAGAAGGAATCAAGAGTGATTGAGAAATAGCTTTATAAGAGAAATTCTAATTAAGCATATTTCTAAAGTAATTAATAATTGATTTCTTAAAATCATTATTCTCCATAATCCAATCTCCATTATCATTTTTAATTTTTTGAGTATTATTTAAAGCTCTCTTTTTATTAACCAAAGCATGGAAATATTTAGTATTCATGTCACCATCCATAATATGTTTACTAGCAGCTGGCAATAAGTCTCTTCCATATTTTGAAGTTAACAAGTTTATCTTTCTCCCCAAGTCTCTATAATCTTAGAAGGATCAGACATAATAGAGACTTCAAGATCACAAACCAATTTTTCCATATATTTAATATTAGCTAAATGGTTTTAAAATAATGCTTGTTCTATCAGCCCAAATTTTGTTTAAGTTTTTTAAGTTTAAACCAAAGTCTACTCATCCCCATAATCGAATTATCAAGATGTAAAGGACCATTCCAATTATTATCCACAACATTAAAAAATGAATATGTTGAATCCACATGTTTTGAAATCTAAAAGGAGAGAGGTTTTTAGTCTATTAGAATTATCTTTAGTAGAAATTAGAAGAGAAGCATGATTTGACAATGTTCTATTAAATGGTCAACAAAAGTAATAGGCCATTGAGTAATCCAATGACTATTAAAAGAATTTGGTCCAACCTTTGCCAAAGTTTAGAGTTTTGCCAAGTATAATTAGAGCCCTTAAAGCCAATATCAATTAAATTATAATCAAGGATCATATTGTAGAAATCTTCCATTGAATAAATATTAGAGAGCAACCACCACTTCATTTAGAAGAGAATAAAATGGTGTTGAATACCACCAACAAACCAAGGTTTGTTGTGAGAACAAAATTCCTTAAATTATCCTAAAGAAGATTTCTACCAAATCTATAATAACATGCATAAACAAAAGAGACCAAAACACAATAATCACCATAAGAGATTTGAGCATTAACAATTTGATGAAAGTCATCAAGAATATAGACCTCAAAAAAATTATTTCAAAAACACCAAATCTTATTACTAACATTAGAGAAAAATTTATTGAAATCGATCATTCTAGGAACATGGTTAATTTTATTAGCATGAATAAGAGGCTCCAAAATAATAAGAAAAGAAATATTATGAATGTAAGATTTCTAATATGATTAAATAAAGAGGGTACTGATCCCTTTAACATTCAACAAGAAAATTAAACATAAGGAAAATAGAAAAGGGGGGTTAAGCAAAGGTTATTAAAAGAGGAGTGAGAGGCCAAGCATCTAGTGTTTTGGAAATTTGGGAGGGAAATTTTTAACATTTTTTTCTTTTAACATGATAAGTTTGGAAGCCATTTTCTTTTCCCCTAGAGTCTTCATCCAAGTAAGATTTAGTAACATTATCATAGGTTTAGAGAAATCTCCAAGTGTTTGAGTGAAGTTCACCTTCTTCCAAATCCATATTTAGTTGAAAAGTAGGATTAACATGAATATCAAGATTAGAAATGAGAGATGGTGATGATTTATAACAAAAGCACAAGTAGTAAAATCTAGATCAAAATTTTTAGATGCTCATCATCTAAATCATCATTAAAAGCTTCATTTTCATGACCAAAGCATAGATGTTAGAATAGAATTAAAAGAAATAGAATCATCTTCTAATAACTTATAGAATTTATTATTCTCACATTAGAAATATTCAAATTCAAAGAAGGAATAATGGTAAATCATCCCATTTTGAATATTGGTCAATCCCTACCAACATTAGAAGTCAAACATGTTCAACGATTAACCCCAATATCAAGGAATCAACCTCAATAATCCTTCATACCATCCTTAGATATGAGGTTTTTGAACATAAGTAGGAATTGGCTTATGGGTAGATACAACATTTTCCTTAGAGGAATTCTTTTTTTTTAAAGTGGGGATGGAGAATAAAACATTCAATTGTCAAGAACATGTATTTTACAATGGGAACAAAAATTAGGGTTCTCCAATTCAACCTTTGTGAATACCCATATTTTAGAGCCAATCCAAATTTCTGGTATTTTTAGTTATGTCTAATTCCACAGGATCCGAGCCACAAAAAGGTGAGATCATTCAACATTTTATGAGTTTCAGGCGGCAAAATATAGATAAAAAAAACACATGATGGGAAATAAAATGAATGCACATATTAGGAAGATATAACCACATAGGGATAATAGCAGATTCCTTCTTAATGTCAAAAAGGGGTGACTACTTCAGCAAAAAAATTTGACAATTAAATATGAACTAAGAATGATGCAAAAAAACAAATGAATAATCCATCACAAAGTTGAATCAAGATATGTCGAGGTCAATAATACCAACTAAGAAGGCACCCGTAAGCTTGAGATTAATGAAAAGAAGGATCTTATCCAAATTTGGATGACACAGCAAATTTATCGATAAGAGAAAATTCAGGTTTTTCCAACTTTTCAACATCCACATCAAAGCACATTATGAGGTAAAACCTCTAAAAGACATCAAATGAGATTAACCAAATCAATAGAGGGAGAAATCTACCAAAGAGCTTCTTAAAAGATTTAGTAGAAGATGCAACATTAGGGCCACCAATCCCAAAATGTTAGATGCCATAGCAAACATCTATTTTGAGGTGGAACCTGGAATAAACTCACCAGCCATGGTCACAAAAACATCATGCAAATAGCTATGCCATTCAAGCCTTTAAAATCAGTCAAACAAAGTTAAGACACAAAAAAAACCCCAATCGTGGGCGCCAAGAGGATTTGAAAATCTCCATAGAACAGAACTTGGGAGGAGGGTTAGCTAGGTTTATTTTGTAGGTTTAGGGTTTAGGGTTTAATTTTTTTTTTATTTTAAAATTAGTAAACTAGTTTAGGTTTATTTAATTAATTTTATTTTATATTTATTTTTAGTTTATTTTATTTTTTCATTTTATTTAGGTTTATTTTTTTTTTATTTAGTTTTTTTATTTTATAGTTTATTTTTTTTGTTTATTTTTAGTAGGTTTAGGTTTATGTTTATTTTATTTTAATTATATTTATTTTATTTTTTTTAGGTTTAGGTTTTATTTTTACTTTATGTTTTAGTTTATTTTATTTTTTTTAGGTTTTAGTAGATTTTATTTTGGTTTATTTAGCATTCTTTCTAGTTTGGTCAGTTTATATTTAGTTTATTTTATTTTATTTAGTTAGGTTTAGGTTTATTATCATTTTAGTTTATCTTAGTTTAGGTTTTATGTTTATTTTATTTTATTTTAGGTTTAGGTCTTTTTAAGTTTAGTGTTTAGTTTTATTTTTTTTATTTTAGGTTTATTTTTCTTTTATTTAGTTTTTTTTTTTTTTACTTTTTATTTTATTTTATTTATTTTATTTTAGTTTTATTTTTAGTTTATTTATTTATTTTTATAGTTTAGGTTTCATTTATTTTATTATTTAGTTTTATTTTATTTTATTTTTTTTTAGGTTTAGTTTTTTTTAGTTTATGTTTTATTTTATTTATTTTCATTTTATTTTGCTTTTTTTTATTAATTTTTTTTTTCATTTAATTTAGGTTAAGTTTTTATTGGGTTTAGATTTTAGGTTTAGTTTTATTTTTAGTGATTTTTTTATTTAGGTTTTTATTTTAGTTTTATTTTATTTATTTAGTTTAGGGTTGAGGTTTATTTATTTATAGTTTAGTTTATTTATTTTAGGTTTAGTTTATTTTATTTTATTTTTATTTTTATTTTAGCTTTAGTTTTATTTTTAGTTTAGAGTTTTTATTTTTATTTATTTATTTTATTTTTTTAGGTTTTAGTTTTTATTTTATTTTTTATTTTATTTATTTTTTTATTTAAGTTTAGTTTTATTTTATTTTTTTATTCTTAGTATATTTATTTTATAGTAGTTTTATTTATTTTATCTTATTTATTTATTTTATTTTATTTCTTTATTTAGCCTAGTTTTTTTTTATCTTTATTTTATTTTATTTATTATTTTATTATTTCTTTAGAGCCCATTTTATCTATTTAGTCAGGGTTTATTTTTTTAGGCCCAGTTCATCATGTGGCTCAGTTTTAGGTTAGGTCCCAGTTTAGTTTGGGTAGGTCGATCAGGGTGAGCCTAGGGCCCAGAGTTTTGTGCCCAGAGTGTCTGGTGTTTCAGTGGTTAGGTAGTGGCGGCTCAGGCTCTTAGGATCTGGCCCAGGCCCAGATCTTGGGGCATGGTAGGTCATGCCTTAGGCCTCCTGTGGCCTCATAGGCCTGGCTCAGGCTTCAGGGCAAGGGCCTAGGGCTTTTAGTGGCCAGGGCCTAGTTTAGCTAAGTTTAGTTTTTGGCCTATATTTTAGGTTTATAGTTATTTTATCTTTATTTTATTTAGTTTATTTCAGTTTATTTTATTTTAGGTTCAGTGTAGTTAGATTTAGCTCATTTTAGTTTATTTTTATTTTATTTTAGTGTATTTTATATTTTATTATTTTAGTTTTAAAGGTTTAGAATCAGTTATATTATCAGTTTTATTTTTGTTTTATTTTATTTTTTATTTATATTTTTTTTTTTATTATATTTATATTATTTATTTTATTTTATATTTTATATATTTTATTTTATTTAAGTTTATAATTTATTTAGTTAGGTTTATTATTTTTTTAGTTTAGGTTTTATTATTTTAATTTATATTTTATTTATTATTATTTTTTTTTTTTTAGTTTAGGTTTTATTATTTATTTATTTAGGTTTAAATTTTATTTATTTTATTTAGTTTTTTATTATTTTTTTTTTATTTAGGTTTATATTTTATTTATTTATATTTGGTTTTATTTTATTTTGTTAGTTTAGGTTTATTTTTTATTTTTTTTGTTTTAGTTTATTTTATTTAGTTTATTATTGGTTTTAGGGTTTAGGTTTACTTTATTTTATGTTTAGGTTTAGTTTTATTTATTAGTTTAGTTTTAATCATGGTTTAGGTTTATTTTATTTTATTTTATTTTTTTAGGTTTTTTTAGTTTTGGTTAATTTTATTTATTTTATATTTATGTTTGTTTTTATTTAGGTTTAGTTTTATTTATTTATTAGGTTTATTTTTTTATTTTTAGTTTTTTTTATTTTATTTTGGTTTTATCTTAGTTTTATTTTAATTTTAGTTTAGTTTTTTTATATTTTATGTTATTTAATTTTTTTTATTTTATTTTATTTTATTTTTTAGTTTTAGCTTTAAGTTTTAGGTTTAGGTTTAGGTTTTATTTTATTTTATTATTTTATTTTATTTAGGTTTTATTTTTTTATTTATTTTATCTTTAGGTTTTATTTCTTTAAGATTAGGTTTTTTTTGTGGATTAGAGGTGGTTTAGTTTTTTTGGGGGGTTTGGGGGTTTAGGGTTTAGGTAGGGTTAAGGGTTAGATTTTTTAATTTTTTTATTTTATTTTTAGGGTTTAGGGTTTAGATTTTAGTTCAGGGTTTAGATTTTAGTTCAAGGTTTAGGGTTTTTAGTTAATTTTAAATAGAGAACAAATTCAGATTCAATATTTCATCTTTTCAATTTCATCAACCAAGTAACACACTAAGTTTTCTATAACCCTGATAACAAAATGAGCAATAGACAAATCAAAACCCTAGATAACTAGAACCGCCTCTATTATAAACATAGTTCCATAAATATCGATGACTTTTAGTTTCTCCATTTCATAACCACCTCGCCTCTCAAGTAGTGGGATCCACCATCATATCCTCGATCTCTCCCACCACCACGAATGTAACCTCCATCGCTCCTCCCACCTCCATAACCACCACTGCTCTAACCACCACCTCCATATCTACCATCACTTCAAGATCCCCCACCACCACTATGATAACTGTCGCCTCCATCTTCTCCTCCACCGCCACATCCAGATTAAGCCTGGTTGATGGTGTTGTTCCCTGCCAGGTTTTGAGCATTCTTAGGGTTCGTTTAGGTTTATTAGTTTGGTTTAGGTTTATTTTTAAATTTATTTAGTTACTTTAGGTTTAGTTTTGGGTTTGGGTTTAGGTAGGTTAGGGTTTAGAGTTTAGGGTTTAGTTTAGGCTATGTAGGGGCTAGGTTTATGGTTTAAGGTTCAGTTTGCTTTTAGGGTTTAGGTAGCAGTGGGAGGGTTTTAGGGCTCAGTGGTGTTTTAGGTGGGGTTAGGAAGATTTAGGGCCTGGGTTAATTAAGTTAAAGTTATATGTTTTTAGGGTAAGTTGGGCTAGTGGCTCAGGGCCAGATTTAGCCTCAGGGTCCAGGTCTGGCTCCAGGGTTTGGCTCAGAGGCTAGTGGCTTAGCATTTTAGGTTCCAGGCAGTGGCCCATAGCTGTGTAGGTGGTTAGAGCCAGGCCCAGGGTTTTGGCTTTAAAAAAAATTCAACCAAGTTAGGTTTTATTATTTTTTATCTTAGTTTATTTATTTATTATTGATTTAGGTTTATCTTTATCTTTAGTTTAGTTTCTTTATTTTATATATTATAGTCAGGTTTTATCTTTAGTTTATTTTTAGGTTAGTTTAGGTTTAGTGATCATTTATTTTAGTTTAGTTTTATTTTTATTTTATTTATTAGGTTTGGTTTATTTTATTTTTTAGGTTTAGTTTTATTTTATTTTATGATTTAGTTTATTTTTAGGTTTTATTTTTAGTTTATTTTAGGTTTATTTTAGTTTATTTTAGTTTAATTAGTTTATGTTTTAGGTTTAGATTTTCTTTAGGTTTATATTTTATTTATTTTATTTTTAGTTTAGGTTTATTTATTTTATTTTTTTATTTTTTTTTATTTTTTTTTTTAGTTTAGGGTTTAGGTTTATTTTGTATATATTTTAGGTTTTATTTAATGTTTTAGGTTTATTTTATTTTATTTTATTTATTTTATTTTATTTTACGCTTAGTTTTTTTATTTATTTTTTATTCTTGGTTTATTTTATTATTTAGTTTAGTATAGGTTTTATTTATTTTAGTTTATTTTATTTTATTTTAGGTTTAGGTTTAGGTCTAATTTAGGTTTTATTTTTATATTTATTTATTTATTTAGGTATTTTGTATTTTTTTATTTTATTTAGTTTAGGTTTTTGTGGTAGGTTTAGGGTTTAGGTGAGTTTGGGTTTATGGTTAGAGTTTAGGGTTTTGGGTTATTGTTTGGATTTAGATTTAGTAGCTTTAGGGTTTTAGGATTTTGGTCATTTTGGTTTATTTAGTCATGACCAATTGAAGTTGATTGTGTGCTTGGTTTCAATTATTTAGATTTGGTTTTATTTTGGCCAACTTGAACCTTTAGGTCAATTTGAGCTAAGTAGGTCAATTGGGTTCAATTAGGTCCAATCATGGCTTTGGTCAAGTTCAACAATCAATTTGGAATGAACTTGAGCTATTAGTAATCAATTTGGTTTATATTTGATTTAACCTAATTTAGTCTTTAGGTCAATTTGGGTCAACTTAGGTCAAGAGGGCCAATTGGGTTTGGTTTGACAATTGAAGGTCAAGTCATATTTAAATATTGATTTTGATTTTGTATGAATCATTGGTTTAAAGTGATTTGGCTTATGTTGCACCTTGCTAGTTTGTGTTCATATAAGGGTTGACTTGGTCAAATGACCAAGTTGACTTGGTTTGACCTAATTTATGACAATTGATCAACCTAGGTGATAAATGATCATGATGGGAGGTTTTGATGGACTTCATTCAATAAATTTGAGTAGGATAGAACTTGGCTCAAATAGGTCAAATGGCCACTTGTCAAGGGGCCAATTGGGTTTAATTGGTTTGATTTTGATTGAGTTTGATTTAGTTGAGTTTATTTATGGATTTGATTGATATACAAATTCAATAGAGATTTTGTTCAATTGGGTTTTGGTTCATTTGAACATTTCAAGTCAAAAGGGTTAAGTTGGGTTTAACTTGGGTTGAATTTGGTTTAGCTTTGATGATTGTATATTTCATTTATATTTGTGAATATGATTGAAAGTAAGAATGATTCATGAGAAAATCAATTGAATTTGATTTTGGAATGAAGAATTTCGCTAAGTCCATGGAGTTGTCATTTGGCTTAGGTTTGGATTTTGATTTGGTTTAATTTAGTTTTGATTTAAATTTATATTTCATTTAAATTTCTCAAGATGATTGAAAATATGATTGATTTGTTAGAAAATCAATTGAGTTTGACTTGATTTGGATTAAGATTAAGTCCATGGATAATATGGGCTTAGGAAGGGTTTTGATTTAATTTGATTTAGTTTGATTTAATTTTGATCATTTGAATGTAGATTTGATTTTTATTTAGAAAGATGATTGAAGATATAAATTGATTATGAGAAAATGAATTGATCTTGGATTGAATTGGATTAAGATTTGGCTAAGTCCATGGGATAGGTCAAATGGCTTAGGAAAGGTTTCAAGTTTGGATTTGATCATGGGCTTCAATCATTTGGTTTTAGAATTTGGCTTTTGGATTTGGATTTGAATTTGATGTTTGAATTGAACTTGAGGTTTGGTTTGAGAAGGTGAACATGGATTACATTTAGGTTGTAGGGTGGATTATCCTAATCCCAAAGGAATAACCTAACTTATGGTTAACCCTTCTAAGTCTTAGGCTTGTGTTAAGTGTTTACCTAATTATTAAAAGTTTATGACTAGGAAAGTCTTAGTGTCTAGAAGACTCTTACAAGATGGGAAGATTGAATGAGCACTCCAAAGTGAGGTTAATAGGCCTTAGGCTCCATAGTTGCCCCTTGAAGATATCAAAGATTAAAGCCAAGTTTCACAAATATAGACTCAGATACATCTTTCAAAGCTTTGCTTGGGAGACCATGGATACATGAGAACAACATAGTTTGATCCTCTACATCAAGAAGAAGTTTGTGAGAGGTGGAATTGTCTACTGTGTCAAACGAGATCTCCCTCAAAATCAATAAGCCTATTCTCAAGAACTTGGCCAAAATTTAAAAATTAAAAATAAAGAAAAAGAAAAAAAAAGAGAAAATGAAAAAGGAAAAGAAAATAAATGGGAACGAAAATAGACTTGGAGGAGGAAGTGGAGCATGACATTAGATTCCACTCATAGTCTGTCACCCATTCAACATATGGGTAGGACAACTGATCCACCTGAGAAAGAGGCCGCCAGAGGCGCCCTAGCTGGAAAACCTCATTGGCTACCCAATAGAAGATATGTCCCCACTTCAGTACACCTGATCCATAGTAGACTTAGAATCTAGTTCATGGATAAGTCTTATATGGTTTATGACTAGCCTCTGTAGATTTTCTTAGATGACATTTGAGCTAAAGATGAAGAATAGCTCTAAAGAAAAGCATAAGTGTATCCAAGTCTATATGTGAAATAGTTAGGCATCGCTAGGAACATTAGCCCTAATCCCACTTACCTCTCAAAAAAGTCGAGGGTTTGATAGCTAAGATGCCTAAGTCATCCATAGTGTGAAGACTCATAGGTTTTTTTTTGGGAGCATAATCCTCAAGTCAAGAAGTTGATGTAAAATTAAGGATGATTCATATAGAGATTTAATAAATTACCTTTTGATTGGTAATTTTTGTGTTCATAATTTAGCAAAGAAAGGGTTAATCCCACATAATTTCAAAGCAAGAATACTTTGAAAGAATATGGAAGAACAAATGCAAAGTTCTCAATCAAGAAGTGACTGGGATTCATATATCCAATTGATGATGATACTACTAAATCACCAATCATTAGAATCTCATAGATTCTTTTCAAATCACATTAAATCATATGAGGATTGTGTTTAGAAACGATGATCCAAATGATTTTGAAGTTAAAGACACCGCGTGAAGTTCAAAGAAGAGATGAAGTCAACTATCAACGAGCTCAAGGAAATCAACTTAGAACCTAAGAAGATCCACACCTACATATATTAGTTATTTGTTGAATGACATCAAAACTAATGATTAGTTAGGCTATTGAGAAGGACGCTTTTGCATGGAGTTTTGAAGAGATGTTAAGATTGGCTCAACATTGTACCATTAATAGCTAGCTAACCCTCAAGTAAGCTCCTAGATGACATTGAACAATGTCATTTCAAGTCAAGAAATTGATACATTGGCTTCATCCAAGAAGAAAAATACCCTACCTGGTGAGCCAGCATCATCTCGTTAAGAAAATGAATTACCAAATTTACATATTCATTGATTTTAAGGATTTAAATAAGGCATGCCCAAAGACGATGCTCCAGTACAATCATGGAGCTACATGGACATTGCCTCATCTCATGATTTCTCTTTAATGGCTTCATCTAGATATAACCAAAAAAAGATGGCTCAAGAAGAAACACGCTTAAAACCCCATCAAAATCTATTTCTATAAAGTCATGCCTTCCATCCCTAGAAATGCTAGTGCTACATACCAAGATGACTAATCTTGATGAACTCATTCATCAAAGTCAAGTGCTATGTTGATGATCTTTCTCAAAAGTAAAGGAAAGGAAGAATATCTCTTTGACTTGAGAGTAGTTTTCAAATAGTTAAAACAATTTAACCTCAAAATGAACCCCCCAAATTGTATTCATAATAGCTTTGTGGAAATTCTTTGTTGTTTACACCAAAGAATCAAAATTGATAGAGAAGATCGGGTGATATTAGAAATGCCACCCCAAAAGTTTGACTCAACTAATCATTTGGGAGGTTGGCATATCTCCAATTATATCCAACCTATCAAGATATATTAACCATTCTCGACTGTCAAAAGGATGCCAAGTTCATGTAGGATGATAAGTATGAGCATGTCTTTGAAGATATCAAACATTACCTGATGACATCGCTAGTTCTAACGCCCTATTCCTATGAAGCCACTCATACTTTACACTCTGTTAAAGTAATTTTGTGATTTATTAGCCCAAGCCGTTAAAGGAAGAAAAATGCATTTATTACCTCAACCATCATCTAATCCCTGAGGCTAATTATCCACCAAAGAAGCATTTCCTAGCTTTAATCTTTCCATCCCAAAAGCTACACCACTACATGCTTCCTCAAGCAAGTGAACTTAATCTCTAGATCAATCCAATTATAGTATCTCACATATGGCCATGCTATCCTGTTTGAAATAATGGTCCATGATCCTCTCATTTAATAATACCTTGCCCCTCCATACCTGAAAGGACGCCTTGATATCTTAGAAGCACAATTTCCTCAATCTCTAGTGATGATCTCCCAACATATAAATCATGAACTTAGGGGATACTAGCATTCACTGCTAGAAGTGTATTTTGATGGTGCTTCCTCTCTAGGAGAAGCCACAATTTATTATTCTAGAAAGGTAGAGGTAGGAATAGTTCTAAACTGCTACCATGTGGTGAGATTCTAATATCATCTATCAATCTTTGAAACAAAATGAAGCAATATGAGGCTCTAATTACCTTTGAGTTAGTCAACTTAAGCATCAAGAACATCAAGATATTGAGATTCTTACCATTATCAACCAAATCATTGGGTCCTATAAGGTTATGAAGCCCAATCTCCATCACTACCATAAGTACACCATAGAGTTATTGCCCAAATTTTAGAGGTTTCCATTTATAAGATTCCTCGAGAGAATGTCATAGCTCATGCTTTAGCCAAGCTTGCCAAGGAGTTGTTAAGGATGAGTCAATATCAATAAAGGTCCATAGACAAGTCTTATCCCATAGATATTGAACTCATCAAAAGTACTATCTTGAATGAGAGAGCATACAATGCTTACAATCAACCTCTACTTAAAGAAATATTATAAATCATGTTTGAAAATAATTATCATTAATGAAAATTACATTTCAAATTCAATCTCTTCCATGTTGAAAGTATTCTTGTTTGCAATCTTCCATGATGTTTATGGTAGGTGTAAAGAACCCAAAATGGTGTCCTATCCTTCATCGACACAAAGAACACAAACTACACATAAACATATAAAATAAACACATATCTTTTATATCGGCTACTGAGTTGAGATACTACCCCAGTGGTACTCACCAAGAGTACTCTAGGTTTGTACCCTATTAGTGTCACCCCAGTGGTCTTCTTGCTTTAGAGGATGTAAGTATACAATGCTTTCCTTCCTTTCTTGTCCACTACACACCGATGAGTGCCTTCTTTGTTTGGTAGGCCTTACGCATGTACGTAAGCTACCTGTTGGGTTCATTTATGAGGATGTGAGTCTGCTACACTTTGTTCTTGGATTAGACTGCAAGACCGATGAGTATATTTGACATTTAGGATAAGTCCCCTAGCTCCTTCCCTCTTGACTACTTCAAGTTTAGGTCTAGTCCTTCCTGGGCTCCCACATAGTAGTGGCTCTAGATTAGATAACATCTATTCATGATGACTACTTCAATGATCGATTCGCTAGGAAGTTGTAAGCCTAAATGCTTTCTTTTAGATTGTTCAGATGGGCACCTTAGGTTGGTTGGTTCTCCCTATGCTAATGGATACACCACTCATGTTGATAGATACACCTTAGGTTGGTTGGTTTTTGCACCTTAGGATACACCACTCATGGAAAATGTAAGTCATCTATGCTTCCTCCTTGAGTTGGCCACCATACACCTGTAGGCTTTCCTTTCTAGGGCTTAGGATAATGCTCCAAGCAGCACCTCCCTTATGGGCACTATATTTAGATGACATCCTTTGCAACCCCATTTAGACACTACCCAGATTACTATCAGATTGGCCAATTCCTTTCCTAAGAATCACTTGTTGGAGAATCTGTCCTATGGATGTGCAGATTCTTCCTTGGTTTAATAAATTTGAGATATGTCAATGCCGACATAACCCATTCTCAGTGGTCCCTCACACCAATAATAGGTCCACACAAACATATAAAGAAAAATATATATTCACTTGTGGATTAGAGGACACCCTAGTGGTACCTTTTCCAAGCAAGTATCCTATCTTTAGGCAATGTCAACAAACTCCCCATAGGAATCTCCTTACTACTATTGAGTTGATATAAGTCTCCACATTCACTCTATGTTTGGGTTCAATTTGTTGTGCTACCAATAGGTCACCATTGTTCCCAACTTTAGAAGATATAAGTCTGTTATGCCTTCTTCTTATCATAACCATTGTACACTTAAAGGCAACCCCTTAGGTTGGCCAGCTCTACCGCACAGGCAGTAGACTAACCCTTTGGATTTGTAAATCTGAGATAAGAAAAGTCTAATATAGCCCCTTCTTAGTGGGTCCATCGCACACTAACATGGTCCACAAATTAAATCTATCAAATTTGACCAAGCTCGCATCCCTAGAGGATATGCCCTCAATTCAAAAATAAAATAAACCAAACAAACCATTTTAAATCACATAAAATTAAGATAAAACTAATCCTAACTACTTCTGAGCTGACATAAGTCCCCAGCAACATTCACTTAGTAGTCACCCTAAGTCAGGTTCGATTTATTATGCATCCAACAAGTCACCCTAGCAATTTTTCTGCACTTTGGAAGATGTAAGTTTGCTATGCCTTTTTTCTAGCATAGCCATTGCACACCAAAATGAAACAACTTAGGTTGGCTAGCTCTACCGCATAGACTATCTTTTGGATTTGTAAACCGAGGTAGGTTAAGCGATATAGCCCTTCGTGGGTCCATCACACATCGACAGATCCATACATAACTTAGATTAAATTAAACTCAATCTGATTTTCTCGAGTAGAGTTAAATCACACCCTTCTCCCTAGTGGAGCCCCAGATCATATATAACTAACTCATGCAAATAACTGTAATTCAAAACCAACCTCCCTAGTGGAGCCAAATTAAACCAACTCCCCAGTAGAATCTAAATCAAAGAAATCCAACCAAACTCTTATCCTTAGTGGATACATCCCCAAATAAATCTATGAAATCAAACTCAAATCCCAATCCCCAACGAATAGCCTGAACATGCTTCCCTAGTGGAAGCTTCATATACCTATCCTGGGTAGACTCGAGTCCATATCTCTAGCAGATATGCCTCCACATCAATTAAAATTAAACAAATTAAAGTTGATTTGATCTTAATCCTTGGTGGATTATAGATTCCTATCCCCAGCAGATCTTCTTTACAAAATCATATAATCAAATCAAATTCAAACCTTATCACTAGCAAATTTTCTTCTTCTATTCCCTCGTCATAGACCCCTCACATGTAATGTCCAATGCATGTGTGATCCCCTAGCGGATCTCCCTCCATATCCTTGACATGGTATTCTCATCAAATCTTATTTCTTCTCTTATGCACACCTTTAATACTTCAACCAAAAGCATAATAATGTATCTATTCAAATTACATCATCTTAACATTGTAATTAACATTTTATGATTTGTGATGGTGCAAGCTCAAACTAAATAATCAATATCATGCTAAACATATTATAGTCTGAATTAACACACTATATTATATTATAATATATGATTTTATATTATAATTTAGTCTAAGTTTACACCTCATTAGAATCACTTAAAAGGAACATATAACAAAACTTTCTCAAAATATGAATAATGTTCATTTTGGATGTAAAATTATTATTTTCTATTAGAAATGCTACAAAATAGCATAATTTGGTGTTGCTTCTTGCTATGCTATGAATTTGGCCAAATTCTTCCATCTCAACCTTCAAATTGGCATTTTTGTGAGTTTTGACCCAATGTATTATAACAAAAGTAAAACATACTAAAATGTACAATAACATTTAGTAACACACCACCACATTCATATATTTATAAAGTTATATTGTTATGTACATTATATTTTAATATGCTTTTATATAATATATTATCTTACATTACACCTTAAAATGAATCACTTTAAGCAAAATATTTATCAAATTTGGTTGAAAATGAACATTTATTTTGGATGCAAAATTTCATTCTTTTGATTAAATGACACACCATTGCACACCCCTAAAGATGTTCCCTAAAGCTTACCCTAAATTTGGCCAAATCCCATCATCTCAGCCTATAAATCAATATCTTTATGAATTATACCGTAAACTATACTACATCATACTATAGAAAACTAAAATATGCTAAATAATAAGTAGTAATACATAATAGTATGCTATAATGCATGATGCTACACTATGTTATGGCATCCTATATTATAATACACTATAACATATTATATTTATTATATTGCATATCACATCAGAATGGATTACTTAAGATAAAAAATCATAAAATTAATCTAAATAATAGAAACTATATATTTTAGTCGTATCACTTACATATTTTAAATTGGAACAAAATATTATGATGTCATGCTCTACCTATTATGAATTTGTCCAAATTCCATAATTTTAAAGTCTAAATCAACATTTTTATAAATAATGCTAGTGTAGGCTCGACTGCATGATTGTAAAATACTAAAAGAATTTAAAATGCACATAATAATATATTATGATATATGATGTTATACTATGCAACAACATATAATATTTATTTTGAACATAAAAACTTACTTTTAGACTAAAGTGGCAAGACACCTTTTTTCATCATCCGATTTATTAAATTAATATTTTTATGATTTATATTAAATTAGACTATAGGCACAATACCATAATATACTAAAACATTTCAAAACATCTTATAACATCCAAAACACATCATTATATGCTCTAGGATATGATGCTACATTGTACTATAATATATAGTATTATATTATGATTTAGGGTTAGGGTTTAGGGTATTCAAATCTTTAATATTCAAGGGAAAGTCTCTTGAATACATTTTCTGTAGCTACCATAACAATGTTAGGATTAGGTCATTCTTTATATCTACTCCTAATGACATCTTTATTCAAGGTTTAGAGTTTAGGGTTTAGGGTTAGATTTTAAGGTTAGTTTAGGGTTTAGGGTTTAGGGTTTAAGGTTTATGGTTTGGGTTTAGGGTCTAGGGTTGTAGTTTTAGGTTTAAAGTTTATGCTAATATTTTAGGGTTTTAGGATTTAGGGTTTATGGTTTAGGTTTAATATTTAGGGTTCAGGATTTTAGTTTAGGTTTGGGATTTAGGTATAGGTAAAGGGTTTTAGTTTTAGGTTTAGGATTTAAGTTTTAGTTTAGGGTTTTTTTTTAATAGAGAATAAACTCATATTCACCATATATTCTTTTCAATTTCATCAACCAAGTAGCACCCCAAGTTTTTTATGACACAAGCAACGACATAGATAAAAAATGACCACCCATAGAGAAAATCAAAAACCCTAGATAAGTAGAACCATCTCTATTGTAAAGTCACAGTTCCATAGGTAGCAGATCGGGTTGTCCATTCTTTAGTTTCTCCAATTCCCATCAGAACCACCATCGCCTCTCGAGTAGTGGGATCCGCCATCATATCCTCGATCTCTCCCTCTACCACCACCATGGATGTAACCTTTGTCACTCCTCCCACCTCCATAACCACCACTACTCTAACCGCCACCTCCATATCCACCAGCACTTTTAGATCCCCCACCACCACTACGAAAATCACCGCCTCTGCCTTTGCCTCCATTGCTAGATCTAGACTCAGCTGATTGGTGATGTTCCCGCCATCAAAGTTCTATCTATTCTTAAAGTTTAGCTTAGTTTAGGTTTGGGGTTAATTTAGGGTTTAGTGTTTGGGTTTGGTGTCTGGTTTAAGGTTTAGGGTTGTAGGTTTTAGGGTTTAAGGTTTAGGGTTTAGGGTTAGGGTTTAGGCTTGTGGTTTTGGTTTAGGGTAGTGGTTTTGTGGCTCAGTGGCTAGGATGGTAGGGTCTGGTAGGTTGTGGTTTAGGGTTGTGGTAGGGTAGGTTAGGGTCAGGTTTAGGCTGGGGAGGTTATTTTGGGTTTAGGGTTTAGGGTTTTAAAAAAATGAGGTTTAGTTTATTTAGTTTATTTTTATTATTTTTATATATATTATATATATACATATATCTTTATCTTTATTTAGTTTATTTTATTTATATTTATTTTAGTTTAAGATTTTTTATTTAGTTTATTTTAGTTTAGGTTAATTTTTGAGTTTTATTTTTATTTAGTTTAGATTTAGGTTTTATTTTTATTTTAGGTTTAGATTTACATTTTATTTTAATTTATTTGGTTTGGTTTAAGTTTTATTTTAGGTTTATTTTAGGTTTTATGTTTAGTTTTAGGTTTTTTTTATTTATTTATTTTATTTAGTTTTTAGTTTAGTTAAGTTATAAGTTTAAGTTTAGACAATTTATTTTAGTTTGTTTACTTTAATTTTAGGTTTATTTTATTTTATTTTCTTTTATCATATGTATTTTAGGTTTAGGTTTTTATTTAGTTTTATTTTATTTTATTGAGGTTTTATACGTTTATTTTATCTTTAGTTTAGTTTAGGTTTTATAATATTTTATTTTATTTTATTTATTTTATTTTATTTAGGTAAGTCCAAGTTTAGTGAGTTTATTATATTTATTTTATTTTATTTAGGTTAAGTTATTTATTTATCTTTATTTTTAGGTTTAGGTTTTAGGTTTAGGATTTAGGTTTATAGGGTTTGTGGCCTGGGGCCCAGTGTAGGGCCCAGGGCCCAGCAGAGGATCAGGTTGTGGCCCAGGAATCTAGCCCAGGCCTAGGGCCTGGGTGCCCAGTGGCTCAGGGTTAGTCATCTTAGGCCCAGGATCAGTGGTCCTCAGGAGGCCCAGGGTAGTTTATAGTAGGGAGGGAGCCCAGGGTTAGCCCAGGGCCTGGGTTAGGAGTGGAGGCTCAGGTTTTAGTCAGAGGGTCAGCTCAGTTAGGGTGGGTTAGTAGGGTTGAGGGCCTGGGTTAAGATTTAGGGTTTAGGGTTTAGGATCAAGATTTAGGTAAACCCAGCAGGTTTGATTTATTTAGTTTATTTATTTAGTTTATTTTATTTTATCAATTTAGGTTTATTTTTTTATTTATTTGGTTAATTTATTTTAAATTTTATTTTAGCATTTTTATTTTGGTTTATTTTTTAGGTTAAGTTTAGGTTTATGTATGTTTTTTTTATTTTAGTTTTATTTTTTATTTTATATTTTATTTTATTTAGGTTTTATTTTAGGTTTAGTTTAGGTTTTATTTTAGTTTGGTTAGGTTTAGGTTTTATTTTAGTCCACTTTTAGGTTTATTTTCTAATTTAGGTATTGTTTAATTTTATTTTATTTTTTAGGGTTTAGGTTTAGTTTATTTTTAGGTTTAGGTTTAGGTTTTACTTATTTTAGTTTAGGTATATATTTTTTTATTTTTTATTTTAGGTTTTTTTTTTAAGTTTAGGGTTTAGATTTTATTTTTACTTATTTTAAGTTTATTTTTTTGGATGTTTATGTAGTTTTTATTTTATTTTATTTTAGATTTATTTTATTTTTATTTTAATTAGGTTTTATATTTTTTAGCTTTATTCTATTTTTTTAGTTTAGTTTAGGTTCTTATTTATTTTATTTTAGTTTAGTTTTTACATTTTATTTTATTTTATTTTTATGTTAAGGTTTAGGTTTTATTTATTTTAGTTTAGGTTTATTATTATTTTATTTTGTTTATTTTAGGTTTTGGTTTTTTTTAAGTTTAGGGTTTAGATTTTATTTTTTATTTATTATTAAGTTTATTTTTTCAGGTTAGGTTTTATTTAGTTTTTATTTTATATTATTTTAGATTTATTTTATTTTTATTTTATGTTTAGTTTTTATTTTAGTTACATTTTTTATTTTTTGTTTTATTGTATTTTTTTGTTTATTTTAGATTCTTATTTATTTTATTTTATTTTAGTTTCTATTTTTTATTTTATTTTATTTTTAGGTTTAGATTTAGGTTGAGGTTTAGGTTTAGGTTTTAGTTGAGGTTTTTATTTTATTTTATTTTATTACTTTATTTAAGTTTAAGTTTATTTTATTTATTTTTTAGGTTTTATTTTGTTTTGGTTTAGGTTTTAGGTTTTCTAGGGTTTAGGAGGATTAGATGGTTTAGGGTTTGGGGTTTAAGGCTTACGGTTTTGGATTATAAGTTTAAGGGTTTAGGATTTATGGCTTAGGGTTTAAGGTTTAGGGTTTAGGATTTAGGGATTTTGTTACTTCTTTTTAATTTTTTAAATTTTTAAATTTTTTTAAAATTAGGTTTAGGTTTATTTAATTTATTTAGTGTATTTTTATTTATTTTAGTTATTTTATTTTTATTTTTATTTAGGTTTATTTTTATTTTTATTTAGTTTAGTTTATTTATTTTAGGTTGATTTATTTTAGGTTTATCTATTTTTTTTATTTTCTTGGTTTAGGATTATTTTTTTAGTTTATTTTTTTTATTTTATATTTTTG
Source organism: Cymbidium sinense (assembly GCA_021442155.1). Lineage (NCBI taxonomy): Eukaryota > Viridiplantae > Streptophyta > Magnoliopsida > Asparagales > Orchidaceae > Cymbidium > Cymbidium sinense. The sequence goes on from JAKCPB010001096.1 coordinate 39,543, forward strand.
GTTTAAGTATTATTTTTTTATTTTAGGTTTAACCGGGTTTTATTTTATTTTCTTAGGTTTATGTTTTATGATTTTATTTTAGGTTTATTTTTAGGTATTATTTTTTACTTTAGGTTTAGGTTTATTTTTAGTTTATTTTATTTTATTTAGGGTTTAGGTTTAGGTTTAGGTTTATATTTTATTTATTTTTGTTTAGTTTATTTTAGTTTAGGTTTAGGTTTCTTTTATTTTTATTTTAGGTTTAGGTTTTTCCTTTTAGTTTAGGGTTTAGGTTTTCTTTTTTATTTATTTTTAGGTTTTAATTTTAGGTTTATTTTTTAGGTTTAGGTTTATATTTGGGATTTATTTTGTTATTTGATTGTTAGTTTAGGTTTAGTTTTCTTTATTTAGGTTTTATTTTTTAGTTTAGTTTAGGTTTTATTTATTTTATTTTAGTTTGGTTTTTACTTTTTTATTTTATTTTCTTTTTTCGATTTAAGTTTAAGTTTAGGTTTAGGTTTTGGTTTTAGTTTAAGTTTTTATTTTATTTTAATTTTTTATTTTATTATGGTTTAAGTTTTTTTATTTATTTTATTTTTATGCTTTATTTAGTTTAGGTATAAGTTTTTATCTTTTTAGGGTTTAAGGTTTAGGGTTTACGGTTAAGGGTTTAGGGTTTGTGGTTTGGGGTTTAGGGTCTAAGGTTTAGGGTTTAGGGTTTAGGGTTGTAGGTTTAGGGTTGTAGGTTTAGGATTTAGGATTTAGGTTAGCTTTTATTTTAGGTTGAAGGTTTAAATTTTATGTCTATTTTAGGGTTTAGTTTAGAGTTTAGGGTTTTTGGTTTTTTTTTAAGAGAGAGCAAATTCATATTCAACATTTATTCTTTTTTATTTCATCAACCAAGTACCACACCAAGTTTTCTGAGACACAAGCATTGACATAGATTAAAAATGAGCATGTAGAGAGCAAATCAAAAACCCTTGATAACCAGAATCGTATATATTATGAAGACACAATTTCATAAGCAGTAGATCGTATTAGCCATTCTTCAATTTCTCTAGTTCATATAAGAACCACTCCAGCCTCTCGAGCAGTGGCATCCACCATCATATCCCAGATCTCTCCCTCCGCCACCACCACGGTTGTAACCTCCGTGGCTTTCATTACCACCACTGCTCCGACCATCGCCTCCATATCCACCAGCACCTCTAGATCCCCCTCCACCACTATGGTAACCACTGCCTCTGCCTTTGACTCCACTGCTAGATCTAGACTGAGCTTGAGTGATGGTGATGTTCCTTCCATCAAGGTTCTACCCATTCTTAAGGTTTAGGTTTAGGTTCAGGTTTATTCAGTTTTGGAGTTTTCGTTCATTTTTAAATTTATTTAATTTTTTTAGGATTAGATTTAGGATTTAAGGTTTAGGGTTTAGGGTTTAGGGTTTAGGGTTCATGGTGTAGGTTTTAGAGTTTAAAGTTTAGAGTTTTAGGGTCTACAATTTTAGGGTTTAGAAAGTTTAGGGTTTAGATTTAGGGTTTAAGGTTTAGGGTTTTTTTAAACCAAGTAAACTTTGCTTTAAGTTTATTTAGTTTATTTAATTTAGCGTTAGGGTGGGTTTAGTTTTTTTTTGTATTTTTTTTATGTTTAGGTAGGCTCATGTAGGGTTTAGGGTTTGTGGTTAGTTTTAGGTTAAGGTTTAGTGTTTAGGGTTTATGATTTAGGGTTAGGGATCTTTTCTTTTAAAATTAAGTAAACCGGTAGGTTTAGTTTTATTTAGTTTATTATTTTAGATTATTTTATTTTAATTTATATTTAGGTTTATTTTCTTCATTTAGGTTTATTTATTTTAGGTTTATTTATTTTAGGTTAAGTTTTTATTTTAGTTTATTTTAGGTTTAAGTTCATGTTTAGGTTTATTTCTTAGTTGAGTTTTATTTTACATTATCTTTAGGTTTATATTTTATTTTTATTTTATGTTCCACGCTTTAGGTTTTTATTTTATTTATTTTAGGTTTAGGTTTTAGGCTTTATTTTAGGTTTTAGGTTTTATACAAAGTTTATTTTTATTTTATTTTGTTTAGGTTTAGGTTAGGTTTTATTTATTTTAGTTTAGTTTATTTTAGTTTAGGTTCAGGTTAATTTTATTTTGTTGATTTTTTTTTTTAGGTTTAGGTTTTTTTTTTAGTTTATGGTTTAAGTTTTATTTTGTATTTATTTTTAGGTTTATTTTTTAGATTTAAGTTTTATTTAGTTTTATTTTATTTTATTTTAGGTTTATTTTAGGTTTAATTTATTTTTATTTGACATTTAGATTTTATTTTATTTAGGTTTTTTATTCTTGGGTTTATTTTATTTTATTTAGTTTTGTTTAGGTATTTATTTATTTTATTTTACTTTATTTTATTTTATTTTTAGGTTTAGATTTAGGTTTTAGTTTATGTTTTTATTTTATTTTAGACTCGAATCTTTGACAAACTCATTCATCATCTAGTCGAGTGCTATGTTGATGATCATGTGGTCAAAAGTAGAGAAAAGGAAAACCATCTCTTTGACTTGAGAGTAGTTTTTGAATAGTTAAGACAATTTAACCTCAAAATGAACCCCCTATAGTGTGCATTCGGAGTAGCTTCAGGATAATTTCTTGGGTTTGCTGTTCGACACCATGCACCATGTGGTTGCATATCATATTAGCTCATAATTATTTAATTGATTACTTTAAGGTGACATAGTAAGGATTAATTAATTGATTTAATCTATGCTTAACTTAATCAATCCAAAAAAACAACCTAATTGCTTTTTATTGAATCAAATTAACTCACACATATGGGAATGAGATTAGGAGTAGCAAACCTCTTTCATATTTCATAAATCAAATTAAATATGAAATTAAAAATGGCTTTAACAAACTTTGGTTTATTTTAAATAAGCTTATTTAATGTTATTGTCCTTAGGAATTAGTTGGATTGAATGAAATTACATGCTTTTGTTTCTTTATTTCTTTCCAATCATATAAAAAAATGTTGTATGCCACTTGTAGTCATGCATTCATACATTCCAAAAATTAATTAAGAAATGATTTCCTTTATTTCAATTTGCATGTATTGACCTAATTAAAAATATGTGTGGCTATTATCACTACTAAATCTCAAACATATTTTCAAAAGCTTCTTAATGAATAAGAATATGTGTTGTGACTCAAGTTATATATATATATATATATATATATATATATATATATATGAAGTGCATGTGAATATAAACTTAGTGTATGAAGTGAAGTTTCTTTCTTATATTTATATGTTGATTTGCATAAGTAAGAATGTTAGGGTATATTAGGGTCATCCGTGGATGCATTTAAGTAGCCCCAAGGAGGTTCCTACCACCGCCTTGGTGTAGAACAATTGGTGACGTACCTACTTGACTTCATTCTTATGCAATTTTGATATTAGAATTTAGATGGAGCATTAATTCATTTACATAAATAAATCAATTAGATTGAATCCAACTTTTGTATAATTTTCATTTCTATAGTTTATGGCACATTCACATACATATAAGAATAGTGGGTATATTAGTCTGGACATCCTAGGGATGCACGGCTTTAAGTATCTCTAAGGGGGTTCCTACCTCACTCCCTTGGTATGAAACAATGGCACCCTACCTACTTAAATTCTTATATATATGTATGTGTGATACAACTAGTGGATGAAAACCATAATTTAATCAAATCAATTCTACTTTTGCACGATTCTCATTCTTATAATTTCTTATTCATCCATATGTATCTGGGGATAGTGGGTATATTATTTTGGACATCCTGTGGAGGCACTTTTTAAGTAGCCTAAGGAGGTTCCTACCTCAATCCCCAGTTAATATTTTACATTTGGGCAATGAATTTTCACATTAAAAAGAAACATGCAATCATACTTTTAAAGTTGAATTGATTAATTAACTTAAAGCTCTTTGATAAGAATTATATGACAATATAATTCAACCAAAGGAAACATCAATTCCAAATATATTTGTTTTGCATTCATCATTCAAGTCTAAAATATAAATTGTATATGTATATGTTTAAGACTTAATCATATGCATGTTATATATGATGAAAATAAATAATCAAACATGTGTTATGTGATAGTAATTCATTCTAATTAATCATAAGATGCCTTTCTTATTGAATGAGTTTATTTAAAGTGAACCTAAATTTAGGATTAATTAAAATATGTAATAATCCAAAGCTAAAAGAATTGTTTAACTAATTAGCTTTAGAAATGACTGATATATAAAAGAGAGTGATCCTCTCTTCCATTCTCTTTAAAACACTTAATTGTTAAGTGTAAATCAAATGAAACAAAATAAAATATTAAGTAAAACTTACAAATCAATTAAACCACTTAAAGTGAAACCACCCTTCATGATCAAATCTCTTCATACTTAGGAAACTATTGCCTTAAAGCCTAGTTAGGACATACCACATAAGCCTTAATACACACACATTAGATCAAGTCACCACTTCTAGTTTTATGTTAGCATATGGTTTGATTTTATGATATAGTGTTTTAGACTAGATGTAAGGGTGTATATTTCAGACGGATATTAGGCGTATTAGCCTAATTATATCTTTTAGGAATTATGGGGGTTGCTCAAAAAATAAATGCTCTCTTTGCGGTTTTAGACTAAATGCTCGGGTTGCTTAAGCTACTAATCATAATCCAAGTTAGGATTGGTGGGTGTGGTTACCCATGTGCAGGGTGCTAAGTCTAAATTATAAATATAATAGCTTGGGTGGAATGTATGTTTAGCTAACCTCTATTTTGTAGGTGTAGTTAGATTTACTCTTTCCATTTAAATATAATTTTACAATTATGAATTAGGATTAGTGTTATGGGGGGATAAGGACAAGTAGTGGCTAAAAGGCTTTATCCTGGGAGGCCATGCGATGGCTTTGAGGTGGAGCAAATTAAATCAAATGGAGATATGAAGAAATGAAGGAGACATGAAAAATGAAGATGAAGACCCCCATAGCATATGAATTTTCAATTTCCTTTGAATTTAGAGAATTAAATCCCTAAATATTCATCTAAGGTGTGTTTTATGTTTAATTTCAATTCCTCAAAGCTTTAAATTAATTCGATAATTAATTAGAGAGTAATTATGGTTTAATGTTTTTAATTAGCCCAAATTAAGGAGAAAAATACCCAATAAAAATTAGGGATTTTAATTCCTATGGCTTCCTCTCGTCAAGATGAATCCATAAAACTTTCACTTGTATTTTTCTGATTTATATTTATTTTTTTATAAATTTTATAAGTTACTATTAAATTTTTAATGATTTTAAACCATTAAATAATGGTATTTAATGATTTTAAGTGAAAGGGCTCGCACGGGATCCGCATGCCATGTGGCACAGGCTTTCGTGGTGCGTCCTGCCATGTGGCATGCACGGGTTGGTCCATGCAGAGCCCACGTGGTGCCACGTTAGCCTACGCTGTTATGCGGGATGATCCTGGATCATCCGATCAAAGATCGGATGGTCCAGATCAATCCCATGGTTTCTTAAAGGGAAACAATCATCTGGTCCACCAAGATCTAAACCGTTCAATCCAAATACATGGATCGAATGGCAGAGGGCTCATCTCCTTCACTTCATGCAAGAGTCAGGAGCCGTTCATAGTGTTTTGCTAATTGTGAACGATCTAGAGCATGAAATCAAGTGATTTCAATTACTACACAATCGTTGAAGGATATCCTACGATCATTTATGGTTTGACCTTATTAAAGATCATGTTTTGTATGAAAATGATCACAATCAAATTATTTAAGGAAAAACTCAAGCTCGTTAATGGCATACCTCAATTTGTTGGATGATTCGCTTTGGTCGTAGAGCTTCAGAACCTCAAATCAAACTTTCTTGCAAAAAGAATTGGATAAATTCCTCATAGATTGTTCCCTAGACCAACCCTTGGCTTGAGAAATTTTGGCTTTAGTGGTTTGCAATGGCAAAGAACACTTGGCAGGGGGAAGAGCTTTCATTTGGCTTTGGTTTGGATGTATGAAGGTGAAGGGAACTTCAGTTCTCCTTGGGGAAGAGTGTATCTGTGTTTTTGATATGTGGTCGAGAGTTTTAAAGCTCTATTTTGGCTAATCCTTGGTGTACATGAAAGAGCTTGAAGCTTGCTAGATTCCCTCTTTTACAAGTGTCTAGGCTAAAGACGTGGGAAGATAGGGAATGGAAAATGGATTTTACCTTCTCTTGGTGAATTATTTTAATTCATTATGGGTTTTTTCATTTAGTTCCTTAAGTGGCTTAGTTATGGAGGTTAATTAGCACTTAATTCCCTCATTAGAAAAGTTTAATGGGATTAGTCTCCATCCTAGATGCATTGATTGAAAGTGATTTGAATTTTCCTTAGGATTGAGTTCAATGTAGCCTATTTAGGTTATTTTGACTTATGGAATTTAACTTGCCTAATCTAGGCCTCAATGGACTCAAATTTCTTTGTCATTGTGATCGAACATGTTTATTTGATCATTTGAAATATTTTGATGATTTAATTTGGTCAAATTTTAGTGGGTTTACTTTTTGACCAAATGGGTCCATATAAGTCAATCCTAGGTTGACTAGAGTTGACTTTAGGTTTGACTTTGAACTTCCATTTTATTTTCATTGATTTACTTGATTTAATTTATCTGGATATTTGACTTGGTTTTGCATCAAACCAAGTAGATTGATTTAGCTCAAAATGCATTTCCTAAGTTACTAAGCATAGTGACTTGGATATTGAATTAGGAAATCTCTATTTGAACTTGAGATCTTCTCATTGCTAAAATGACCTCTTCTAAGAATGAGGTCAACAGTATCTTTAAAAGAAAATTCTCCATTACTAGAAATTTTGAAAATAATTTGATCCAAAAAATTACCTTCAATAAGAATGTTAATGATGTTATTACTAATGAAATCAAGAATCAAATCATTTAAAAAAGAGAAATTACATTCACCATTACAAATAAAATGACTAACTTTCAAAGAAGTAGAGTGAATATTAAGTAGAGAATCATTGGAAAAATCCCCCATCCAGTTATCTCACCTAAAGAAATAAAATCCATTATTAATACCCCAAAAAATGAGATGTTATGCTTTCCATTTAATATCACAGAGCCATTTCCTAACAATATAGTCACCATGTTTATAATTGCAAATTAAAGGATGCTTACCTTTGCAATATTTAAATTTCATGAATTTAGCCCAAAACTTTCATTTTCCAAAATTCCACCAAAGTTTATATGAAAAAACATTGGCAAAATCCCTTAAAGATCTACACCCAATACCACCTTCATAAATAATACCACACATATTAGACCAAGAAGTCCAATGAAGCCTTTTGGCCGAATTCCTAGTGCCCATAAAAAACTTATTGAAAAGTCTTTCAATCTTAATAAGAACGTGGGAAGTAGGAACAATATTAAGCAACAAGTAAAAAGGAAGAAAACAAAGAATACTTTTAATAACAATTAATCTACCACCAAAAGAAAAAAAATGAAATTCAATGGTAGAAATTTTATTTTCAATAATATGAATTACCTCATCAAAGAGATGTGATCTCTTATGGCCATAATATAAAGGGGAGCCTAAATATTTAATAGGAAGATTTTGATGAGAAAAACTAGTGATATCCTTTATTTTACAAATTCTATAAACAGAAATAAAGTAGAAGTGATTAAACAACTTTTATGAGTACTAATCAAAAGGCCACTTTCATTTTCAAATTTATTTAAAAAATTCTTAAGTTTTTTAACATAATGTAACGAGCAATTTCAAAAAATTATGAATCATTAGCAAAACTTAAGTGAGAGATAGCCAAACCACCAAGATTCCTGAAATACATATTAGAATTCTTCTAAAAAAAGATTAAGCCAACGAGACAAATATTTAACCACAATAATAAAAAGCGATGGAGAAAGAGGGTCACCTTGTCTTATACCTTCAAAGGAATTAAACAAACCAAAACTTTCACCATTGATAACTAATGAAAACCAAAAATTTCTAATTATATTGTTAACCAAAGAAAGAAAATGATTAGAAAAACCAAATAATGTAAAAATGATATTAAGAAAATCCCAAGAAATGTTATCATAAGCTTCGGTGATGTCAAGCTTAAAAAGTAAGTTTCCACCTATAGTTTTAACATTCAAATCATGTATCAATTCTTGAGAAAGCAAGATGTTATCCAAAATAGTTCTACCTTTCAGAAAGCTAGTTTGATTAGAAAAGATAATTTTAGGAAGAAACTTATTGAGCCTATTAATCAAAATTTTAGAAATCAATTTATTGAAAAAAGTACAAAGACTAATAGGTCTAAAGTCATTCCAAAAGTTAGGGGATTATATTTCTTAGGATTAAGAATAATAGAAGTGCTAGTAAAATATTTAGGAATAGAATTCCTTTGAAAAAAATCCTTAACAACATCAGCAAGATCAATTTTAATAATAAGCCAAGCTTTTTGAAAGAATAAAGTAGTGTAACCATCCGACCTTGCAACAGAATTAACATTCATACCATTAAAAATATTATAAATATCCTCGACGTAAGGAGGAGCAACCAAGCACTCATTATCCTGTAGACATAATAGATGATGAGGGATTGATAAAGGCTCAAGTTGATAATTTTATTTAAAAGATCTTTAAAATAATTAAGAGTAGAAGAAAATAGATCCTCTTTTTCGGTAAGCCAAGAACCATCAAATTTCTTGATTTTATGAATGTAACCAAGAACTCTCCTTTTCATTACCAAAGCATGAAAATATTTAGTGTTTCTCTCCCCCTCCCCCTCAGAAAGATGCTTAGAGGCAGCTTTTTGTTTCCAATAAGTCTCCTCCAAATCATGAAACTTAATGAGATTATCTTTAGCTTCAGTAAGATTAGAACAGAAAGAACAATCAGTAATAACAAGTTCTTCCAAATCTTTCTCCTTTTGTTCCATATTCTTGATATTATCAAAAGATTTTAAAGCTTCTATTCCACCAAGTGATATTATGCTTAACCCTTTAAGCTTAAGCCAAAATCTCATCATTCCAAATGCAGAATCATCAGGAGAAAGAGGAGCACACTAATTATACACAATAACATCAAGAAAACTTTTATCTTGTAACCACATATTTTGAAAACAAAAATTTTTAATGACATTATTGTTATGAACAACATCCTTATTAGAAACCAAAAGAGGAGCATGATCCGAGAGTTCTATTAAGATGCTCCAACTAAGTTAAAGGCTAACAATTTAACAAATAATTATTAAATAATGCGATCAAACCGCTGTTACAAATCTATGATTATTCCAAGTAAATTGAGAATGAAACCTACATCATAAAGATTACAATCCAAAATTATATTTGCAAAATCTTCTATTTAATGTAGATTCAATAAAGAATCCCCTTTCCTTTCATTCAAAAAAAAAGGACCATATTGAAATCCCCACTAACAATCCAAGAATTATTAACAACAAAAGCAAAATTCAATAATTTATCCCAAGGAATTCTCCTCCCTAACTTGCAAAACATAAACAAAAGAACCAAAAGCATGATAATAACCAAATGAAATATCCACATTAATAACTTGATGAAAATCATTAATAACATTAGTAGAAAAAGAGATATTCCAAAATAACCAAATGTTATTATTGCTATTGAAATAAAAATTGCTAAAACCAATCATCCTGGCCGCATGCATTATTTTAGAAGAAAAAAAAGAGGTTCAAGAATAACCAAGAAACCACCATTATAAATTCTACAAAGATTCCTAATTCTATTTCTAACAATAAGAGTACCAATGCCCCTCACATTCCAAATAAGAAAGTTAAACATTAATTTTTATTAGGCAAAGAAGATGAAGAAGATTGTAGATCTAGAAACTTTAGAGGATAATTTTAAACTATTTTTTCCTTTTCACAAAAATAGTTTAAAAAATTGGTCTCATTTTATGGATTGATCATCATAAAATTTTTTGTCATCATTATTAAAATAGATTTAGAGAAGATCCCATTTGAAAATAAGATAAATCCTCATTCTCCATTAAACGAGAATTATCACTAAGCAAAATACCATCCAAATAATAGTTAAAGAAAGGGTAGAAATAGATTTATTAACCAAACAAAACTTGGTTGCACATTATCAACAAGCTCCATACCATCATTCTTGCCCAAATTCAAAGAAGATAAAACAAGATTTTCTTTTAATTTTTTTTGCAAAAATAAGAGAAACATTTTCTATAATATTTTCAGCAACTTTATCACAAATCTCCTTAGAATCGAAACTAAAATAGGAAAATTATCCACTTGCAAATTTTCGTGGAATATCAAATAATAGTACAAATCGATTACTCTCCAAAACAGTTACATAAGCATTTTTAACAAGCTTATCACTGCCACTTACATTGGGAACAATATTAGAAACATTACAAACATCATTAGAAACATGAACAATTTCATTCACATTACCATTATCCATTTCATTTAAAGCAGAATTTCTTTAATCACTTTTTAAATCTCCAATTTTTCCACCAACCTTAAGATCTTTAACCACTTTCTTTCAAAGATGTTGATGAGGAACAAAACATTCTGATACATCATGCTCATGAGTTTTGCAATGATTGCAAAAAGCAAGGAAGTTTTTAAACTCAACCTGCTAGAAATATCCATATTTCTCTGATCCAATCCACACCTCCTTAGGAAATTTCTTTGTTACATCAATTTCAACAAGGATCCGAGCAATCGATGGCCTGAATTTGGCTGTGGTTGCTTGATTGATTTGCAAGGGTCTACCACAATAGAACTCATAGCATGAAAGAATTGATAATTAACAAAGTGAACCTGAAAATTAGGTAAAGATAACCAAACTTGTGCAATAGGAGATTCCATTTTAAAGTCAAGAAAATGGAGTCCATTTAAGAATACACATTTGAAAGTTTTTAGCATAATATGATCGGCTAGCAAAGATACGACTATAATCAAGGTCATTAGACAATTTAATCAGCACATGTCTACCATCTAGTAAATCAATCAAAAAAACACCAAAAAAATTCAAATCATGATAAAAAAATCAAATTTCCTCCATACTAGGATGCTAAAAAGAAAATTTTCCAATCAAAGTATACACATAAGGCTCGACTAGTTTTTTAGTATCCAAGTCATAGCACATAATAGCCGGAACACCTTTGAAGGTCGTATGAACCAGGTTTAAAGAAAGATCAGAAGAAGTTGAAGAATCCTTACCCGATAAGGCATCTTTGAAGGATTTAGAGGCAAAGGTTTAGCTATACCCAAAGAATCGGAAGCCCAAGCCAGAGTAGCTGGAGCATTTGGTTTTCCCTAAGTATTCGTAGAACCCGATGCCATGGTAAATGGCGCCACTTAAGTACCAAACAAGGATCAACCTAAGGTAGAAGATCCAAAGCCAAACTAGAAGAAATTTCAGGAAAATAAGCACATAAATAATGAGAAGGAGAATGAAAAGGAAAGCGATTCAAGAATTGCCAGAGCTTGAAACAGGAAGGGGCTGTGGAATGGGTTTAGGTTTTTGTTTTAGTTTTTAGTTTATTATAGGGTTTAATGATTTAGGTTTTCTTAATTTATTTTAGGGTTAGTTTTTATTATTTATTTTTATTAGATTTTTAGTATTAGTTATATTATTATTATATTATTATTATTATTATTATTATTATTATTATTATTATTGGGCTTAGGTTTAGTTTTGGGGAGGTTTTTTTTTAATAGTTTTATTTATTTAGGGTTTTATTTTTGTTTAGCTTTTTGTTTATCATTTTATGTTTTATTTTAGTTTTTATTATTTTGTTTATCACTTTAATAGTTTAATTAGTTTAGTTATTATTAGTTTCGGGGGTTGGGTGATCTTTATCAGGTTTAGGTTTATTTATTTTTTGGGTAGGTTTTTTTAAGTTTATGTTTATTAGTTTTATTAGTTTAGTTTAGTTTTAGTTTAATTTAAGTTTATTATCTTTAGTTTTATTTATTTTAGGTTTTAGGGTTTAGTGAGTTTACTTTTACTAGTTTTAGTTTAGTTTAGCCAGAGTCACTTGTAGGTTTAAGATCAGTTTAGGTAGGGTAAAGTTAGTTTTAGATTTGGGTAGGATTTAGTGTTGATCATTGTTTTATGGTTTTAATTAAGCAAACCAGCGGTTTAGGTTTATTTAGTTTATATTATATTTATTTAGGTATTTTATTTTATTTAGTTATTTATTTATTTTGTTTAAGTTTTTTTATTTTAGTTTAAATTTTAGGTTTATGCTTAATTTTTAGTTTAGTTTTATTTTTATTTTATTTTTTAAGTTTAAGTTTTACTTTTATTATTAGGTTTAGGGTTTAAGTTTTATTTAGGTTTAGGTTTAGGTTTTTATTTTATCTTTTGGGTTTAGATTTTAGGTTTTTATTTTAGGTTTATTTTTAGGTTTTATTTTTTATTTTAGGTTTAGCTTTATTTTTAGTTTATTTTATTATATTTAGTTTAGGGTTTAGGTTTAGTTTATTTTAAGTTTAGGTTTAGGTTTTATTGATTTTACTTTAGTTTATTTTTGTTAAGGTTTAGGATTTTTTTTAGTTTAGGGTTTAGGTTTTAATTTTTATTTTTTTTAGGTTTTGGTTTTTATATAATTTTTATTTTAATTTATTTTAAGTTTATTTCATTTTTATTTTATGTTTAGGTTTTATTTTATTTAGGTTTTTAATTTTTAGGTTTATTTTATTTTATTTTTGGGTTTAGGTTTTTATTTTAGTTTAGGTTTTTATCTTATTTTATTTTTATTATTTAATTAAGGTTTAATTTTTTATTTATTTTATATTTAAGTTTTATTTAGTTTAGGTTTAGGTTTTTAAGTTTCTAGGGTTTGGGGTTTATGGTTTAGGGTTGTAAGTTTTAGGGTTTAGGGTTTTTGCTTAGTTTTAGGATTTAGGGTTCACGATCAGTGTTTTTTATTTAATTTTTTTAACTTTTTAAATTTTTTTAAAATTAAATAAACTAGTTGGTTTATGTTTATTTAGTTTATTTATATTTATTTTAGTTTATTTTACTTTTATTTTTATTTTTATTTAGTTTAGTTTATTTATTTTTGGTTATTCATTTTAATTTAGGTTTTTTATTTTAGTTTATTTTTTAGGTTTAGGTTTATTTTTTCTTTAGTTTTATTTTTATTTTATTTATTAGGTTTAGGATTAATTTTTTATTTTTATGTTTAGGTTTAGGCTTTTATTTTTTTTTTAGGTTTAGGATTTAGGTTGTTATATTAGTTTTATTTTTAGGTTTTATTTTTATGTTTAAGTTTAGGTTTATTTTTAGTTTATTTTATTTTATCTTATTGTAGGTTTAGGTTTTATTTTTTTTAGTTTATTTTATTTTAGTTTAGGTTTAGATTTATTTTATTTTTATTTTAGGTTTAGGTTTTATTTTTTTATTTTTAGGTTTATTTTAAGTTTAGGTATTTATTTAGTTTTTATTTTATTTTATTTTAGGTTTAGTTTTATTTTATTTAAGTTTTTTTAGATTCATTTAGGTTTTTATTTATTTTATTTTGCTTTAGTTTTTATTTTTATTTTATTTTCTGTTTTTTTGGTTTAGATTTAGGTTTAGGTTTTAGTTTATGTTTTTATTTTATTTTCGTTAAGGTTTCTTTATTTATTTTATCTTTATGTTGTATTTAGTTTAGTTTTAGGTTTTTAGCTTCTTAAGTTTTAGGGTTTAGGGTTAGTTTAGGGTTTAGGGTTTGGGGTTTAGGGTTTAGGATTTAGGGTTTATGTTTTAGGGTTTATGGTTTAAGGTTTAGGGTTTTAGGATTTAGGGTTTAGGGTTTATTTTTTTAGGTTTAGGGTTTAGGTTTTAGTTTAGTGTTTAAGGTTTTTGGTTTTTTTTTAACAGAGAACAAATTATTATTCAATATTTCTTCTTTTTGATCTCTTCAACCAAGTAACACACCAAGTTTTTTAAGACACAAGTGACGACATTGATCAAAAATGAGCGTGCATAGTGAAAAATAAAAACCCAAGATAACTAGAACTATCTCTACTGTAAAGACACGGTTCCATAAATAGCAAATCGGATCGACCATTCATCAATTTCTCTAGTTCCCATCAGAACCACCCAGGCCTCTCAAGTAATTAAATCCACCATCATATCCCCGATCTCTCCCTCTACCACAACTATGGTTGTAACCTCCATCACTCTTCCCTCCTCCATAACCACCACTACTGTGTCAACCACCTTCATATCCACTAGCACCTTCAGATCCGCCACCACCAATGCGATAACTGTTGCCTCCACCTTCGCCTCCACCTTTGCCTCCATCACTAGATCTAGAATAAGCCTAGTTGATATTTTTGTTCCTGCGATCAAGGTTCTGCCCATTCTTAGGGTTTAAGTTTATTATGTTTCAGGCTTTAGGTTTATTTTTTAATTTATTTAGTTACTTTAGGTTTAGGTTTATTGTTTGGGGTTTAGGGTTTACAGTTTAGGGTTAGGGTTTAGGGTTTAGGGTTTAGGGTTTAGGGTTAGTTTAGGGTTTTGTGTTTATTAGGGTTTAGGGTTTATGGTTTTTTAGCGTTTAGGGTTTAAGGTTTAGGGTTTAGGGTTTAGGGTTTAGGTTTAGGGTTTATGATTTTTTTTTAAGTTATGTAAATCGATAGGTTTAGGTTTATTTAGTTTATCTTTTATTTATTTTATTTTATTTTATTTCTTATTTTTAATTTGGTTTATTTTTTTATTAAGTTTAGTATATATATTTTAATTTAGGTTTTTTATTTTAGTTTATTTTTTAGTTTTAGGTTTAGCTTTAGGTTTACTTTTTAGTTGAGTTTTATTTATATTTTCTTTTATAGGTTTAGGTTTTATTTTTTATTTTTTGGTTTAGGTTTAGGTTTTTTTATTTTTTTAGGTTTAGGTTTTAGATTTATTTTGAGGTTATATTTTTTAGTTTAGGTTTTGGTTTGATTTTAGTTTATTTTATTTTATTTAGATTAGGGTTAGGTATAAGTTTAGTTTATTTTAGGTTTACGTTTAGGTTTTATTTATTTTAGCTTAATTTATTTTATTTTAGGTTTAGGTTTATTTTATTATTATTTTTATTTTTATTTTATGTTTACATTTTTCTCAGTTTGGGGTTTAGGTTTTATTTTTTATTTATTTTTAAGTTTTTTTAGGTTTAGGTTTTTATTTAATTTTTATTTTATTTTATTTTAGCTTTACTTTTTATTTTATGGTTAGTTTGTATTATATTTAGGTTTTTATATTCTTAGGTTTATTTTATTTTTTAGTTTAGTTTAGGTTTTTATTTATTATATTTTAGTTTACCTTTATTTTCTTAATTTTTTTATTTTTAAGTTTAGGTTTAGGTTTAGTTTAGGTTTTATTTATCTTATCTTTATTTAGCTTTAGTTTTATTTATTTTAATTTTAGGTTTATTTAGTTTAGGCTTATGTTTTTGTTTCTGTGGATTTAGGGTGGAGTTTAGGTTTAGGGTTTAGGGTTTAGGGTTTAAGTTTAGGTTTAGTGTTTATGATTAGTTTAGGTTTAGGGTTTAGTGTTAGGGTTTAAAGCTCAGTTTAGGGTTTAGGGTTAGGTTTAGGATTATTTTAGGATTTTAGGGAGGTAGATTTTTGGGTCAGGGTTTAGGGTTTAGGGTAGGGTTTAGGGGGTTTAGGTTTAGGGTGAGGTTAGGTTAGGAGTGTGAATTTGGAGGGTTTAGTGGGTAGGATTTAGAGTGGGTCAGGTTTAGGTTAGTTTAGGAGTTTAGGTTTGGGGTTTAGGGTTTATGGTTATAGTTTATGGTTTTGAGTTTAGGGATTAGGGTAGGTGGCAAGTTTTAGGGTTTAGAGTTTTTTTAAAAAAACAAAAGTAGGTTTATTTAGTTGATTTTTTAATTATTTTACTTTTTTATTTTTGATTTATATTTTGGTTTATTTTTATTTTATTAGTTTAGTTTATTTATTTAGGGTTTATTTATTTTATTTAAGGTTTTTTATTTTAGTTTATTTTTTAAGTTTAGGTTTAAATTTATGTTTATTTTTAGTTTAGTTTTATTTTTTTATGTTTTAGGTTTTAGTTTTATTTATTATTTTTTGGTTTAGGTTTTTATTTTATTTTATTTATATTACGTTTTTCATTTTTATTTTAGGTTTATTTTTAGGTTTTATTATTTAGTTTAAGTTTAGGTTTATTTTTTATTTATTTTACTATATTTAGCTTAGGGTTTAGGCTTAGTTTATTTTGGGTTTAGGTTTATGTTTTGTTTATTTTTGTTTTGTTTAGTTTAGTTTATGTTGTTTATTTATAGTTATTTTTTAGTTTAAGGTTTAGGTTTTATTTTTTTATGTTTTTAAGTTTATTTTTTTGGTTTAGGTTTTTATTTTATTTTATTTTATATTTAGTTTATTTTTATTTTACATTTAGGTTTTATTTTATTTAGGTTTTATATTTTTAGATTTATTTTATTTTTTAATTTAGTTTATGTTTTGCTTTATTTTATTTTAATTTAGTTTTCATTTTTTATTTTATTTTATTTTTAGATTTAGATTTAGGTTTTAATTTAGGTTTTAATTTATTTTATTTATGTTTAGGTTTTCTTATTTATTTTACTTTTAGGTTTTATTTAATTTATGTTTAGGATTTTAGGTTTTTAGGGTTTAGGGTTTTTGGTTTAGGGTTTTGGGTTTAGGGTTTAGGGTTTAGGGTTTGGGGTTTAGGGTTTAGTCCATAGATTTTTGGTTTAGGTTTAGGGTAGGGTTTTAGTGTTTATGGTTTAGGGTTTAACATTTATGGTTTAGGTTTAGGGTTTAGGGGAAGGCTTAGAGGGTGCAGGTTTAGGTTTTAGGGTTTAAGGTTTAAGTGGGTTTTATTTATTTTAATTTTATGGTTTAGGGTTGTATGTTGAGTTAGGTTTAGGGTTTAGTTTGTGGGTTTAAGGTTTAGGGTTTATGGCATATGATTTTAAGAGGGTTTAGGGTTTAAGTTTTTTTTAAATTAAAACCAATATTTTGGTTTATTTAATTTATTTAGTTTATTTATTTATTTATTTTAGTTTATTTGATTTTAGGTTTAATTTTTTATTTATTTGTTAAGTTTTTATTTAGTTTAGGTTTAGGTTTAGGATTTTGTTTATTTTTTAGTTTAGTAACTTTATTTTTTTATATGTTGAAGTTTGATTTTTTATTTTTAGGTCTAGGTTTAGGTTTTTAGTTTTATTTTTTTAGGTTTTACATTTTTTTTATTTTAGGTTTATTTTAGGTTTTATTTTTAGTTTAGATTTACATTTATTTTAGTTTATTTTATTTTATTTAGTTTAGGTTTTGGTTTAGGTTTAGTTTATTTAAGTTTTAGGTTTAGGTTTTATTTATTTTAGTTTAGTTTATTTTATTTAGGTTTAGGTTTATTTTATTTTGTTTATTTTTAGGTTTAGGATTATTTTAGTTTACGGTTTAGGTTTTATTTTATTTTATTTTTATTTTAGGTTTAGTTTTATTTTATTTAAGTTTTTTATGTTTAGGTTTATTTTATTTTTAGTTTAGGTTTTATTTCTTTATTTTTTTTTGGTTAACTTTAATTTTTTATTTTTTTTATTATATTTTAGGTTTATTTTAGGTTTTAGTTTATTTTAGTTTAGGTTTAGATTTATTTTATTTTGTTAATTCTATTTTTATTTAAAGTTTTATTTCTTTGATAATTTAGGGCTTAGGTTTTATTTTTAATTTATTTTTAAGTTTTACTTTTTTGGTTTATTTTTTAGGTTTAGGTTTATTTTACTTTAGTTTTATTTTATTTTAAATTCAGGTTTAGTTTTTATGTTATTTAGGTTATTTATTTTTAGCTTAGTTTAGGTTTTTATTTATTTTATTATATTTTTATTTTAGGTTTTGGTCTAGTTTTTCATTTTAGTTTATGTTTTATTTTATTTTATTTTTTTTTAGGTTTTTTTTATGTTCAATTTAGTTTTGGTTTAGGTTTTAAGCTTTTTAGGATTTAAGGTTTAAGGTTAGTTAAGGATTTAAGGTTTGGGGTTTAGGGTTGAGGGTTTAGGGCTTAGGGTTTAGGGTTTAGGATTTTAGGTTTTAGGGCTTAAGGTTTAGTGTTTAGGGTTTAGGGTTTAGGGCTTTTAGGGTTTAGTGTTTAGGGCTGAGGGTTTAGGCTTTAGGTCAGGGTTGAGGTTATATTTTAGTGATTAGGGTTTTTTTTTTAAACATAGAACAAATTGAGATTCAACATTTCTTCCTTTTGATTTCATTAACCAGGTAACCGCCAAGTTTTCTAAGGCACAAATGGTGACATAAATAAAAAATGATCACACCTTGAGCAAAACCAAAGACATAGTTCCATAAGCAACAGATCGGATTGATAGTTCTTCAATTTCTCCAATTCCCATCAGAATGACCCCGACCTCTCGAGTAGTGGGATCCACCATCATATCCCCGATCTCTCCCTCTGCCACCACCTCAACTATATCCACCGTTGCTCCTCCCACCTTGTAACCACCACTGCTCTGACCACCACCTCCATATCCAGCAGCACCTCCAGATTCCTCACCACCACTCGGATAACTATTGCCTTTGCCTTCGCCTCCACTACCAGATCAAGACTGAGCTTGGTTTACGGTGATGTTCCTACCATCAAGGTTTTTCCCCTTTCCTAGTGTTTAGGTTTAGGTTTAGGTTTATTAGGTTTTATGGTTTATGTTTATTTTTTTAATTTATTTAGTTACTTTAGGTTTAGGTTTATGGTTTGGGGTTTCAACTATAGGGTTTAGGATTAGGGTTTAGGGTTTAGGGTTTAGGGTTTAAGATTTTAGGGTTTTAGGGTTTATGCTTTTAGGGTTTAGTGTTTAGGGTTAGGGTTTAGGATTTAGTGTTTAGGGTTTAGGATTTTTTAGGGATTAGGGTTTAAGGTTTAGGGTTGAGGGTTGCAGGTTTAGTGTTGTTGGTGTAGTAGGGTTTAGGGTTAGTTTTCAAGTTTAGCATTTAGGGTTTTCTTTTTAAAAAAAAAGTAAACAGGTAGGTTTAGTTTATTTAGTTTATTATTTATTTATTTTATTTTTTTTCTTTATCTTTTTTATTTTATTATATTTTTTATTTTATTTAGTTTAGTTTATTTATTTTAGTTTAGGTTTTTTATTTTAGTTTATTTTTTAGGTTTAGGTTTAGGTTTTTATTTTATTTTATTAGGTTTAGGTTTTAGGTTTTTATTTTGTTTATTTTTTTATTTTATGTTTAGTTTTTTTTATCTTAGTGTTTAGCTTTTATTTTTTTGCTTATTTTTAAGTTTTATTTTTAGGCTTATTTTTTAGGTTTAAATTTTATTTAGTTTTATTTTATTTTCTTTAGGTTTATTTTATTTATTTTACGTTTAGTTTTATTTTATTACTTTTTATTCTTAGGTTTATTTTTTTTTTTTATTTTTAGTTTATTAGTTTTACATTCTTTATTTTAAGTTTTTTTAGGTTTAAGTTTAGGTTTTAATTTAGGTTTAATTTTATTTTAATTTTATTTTAGGTTTTTTTATTTATTTTATTTTTAGGTTTATTTAGTTTTGATTTAGGTTTTAGGTTTTAGGTTTAGGGTTTAGGGTTTAGGGTTTAGGGTTTAGGGTTTAGGGTTTAGGGTTTAGTGTTTAGGCTTTGGTTTAGGGTTTTGGGATTTAGGATTTAAGAGGGTTTAGTTTAGAGGGTTTAGGGTTTTTAGGGCCTGGGGGCCTGTTAGGCTAGAGGTTTAGTGTATGATGGTTTAGGGTTTAGGGTTTAGGGTTTAGGGTTTATGGTTTAGGGTTTTAGGGTTTAGGCTTTAAAGTTTAGGGTTTAGGGTTTAGGGTTAAGGTTTTTTTTTAAATTTTTCTTTAAATTAAATAAATTGGTAAGTTAAGTTTATTTAGTTTATTTTTTTTAGTTTAATATTTTTTGTTTCTACTTAGGTTTATTTTTTTTATATTTAGTTTAATTTATTTATTTTTGGTTTATTTATTTTACTTTAATTTTTAGGTTTAGGTTTAGGTTTAGTTTTATTTTTATTTTATTTTTTTTGTTTAGGTTTAGGTTTTTATTATATTTTTTTAGGTTTAGGTTTTAGGTTTTTAATTTAGGTTTTTTTAAGGTATTATTTTTTAGTCTAGGTTCAGGTTCATTTTTTAGTTTATTTTATTTTATTTTATTTAGTTTTGGTTTTAGTTTAGGTCTAGGTTTAGTTTATTTTAGGTTTAGGTTTTTTTATTTTAGTTTAGTTTATTTTAGTTTAGGTTTAGGATTATTTTATTTTTATTTTAGGTTTAGTTTTTTCCTTAAGTTTAGAGTTTAGGTTTTCTTTTTTATTTATTTTTAGGTTTATTTTTTAGGTTTAGATTTTTATTTAGTTTTTATTTTATTTTATTTTATTTTAGGTTTATTATCTTTAGTTTAGGTTTATGCTTATTTATTTATTTTATTTAGGTTTTTTATTTTTTAGTTTAGTTTATGTTTTTATTTATTTTATTTTAATTTAGTTTTAATTTTTATTTTATTTTCTTTTTAGGTTTAGGTTTAGGTTTAGGTTTTAGTTTAGGTTTATGCTTATTTATTTATTTTATTTTTATGTTTTATTTAGTTTAGCTTTAGGGTTTAGGATTTTGTGTTTAGCATTTAAGGTTTAAGGTTTGGGGTTTATGGTTTAAGGTTTAGGTTTTTAAGGTTTAGGGTTTAAGGTTTAGGGTTTAGGGTTTAAGGTTTAGGGTTTTAGGGTTTTAGGGTTGTAAGTTTAGAATTTAGGGTTTTAGTTTTAGGGTTTAAGGTTTAAGAATTTTTTTATTTTTTATTTTTTATCTTCTTAATTTTTTTTAAATTAAGTAAACTTGTAGGTTTTGGTTTATTAGTTTACTTTTTATTATTTTAGTTTATTTTATTATTTTATTTTTATTTTTATTTAGTTTAGCCTATTTATTTTAAGTTTATTTATTTTAGTTTTCTTTAGGTATAGATTTAGGTTCAGGTTTAGGTTTAGGTTTATTTTTTAATTTAGTTTTATTTTTATTTTATTTTTAAATTAGGTTTTATTTTTTATTTTTTGGTTTAGGTTTAGGTTTTTAATTTATTTTTTAGGTTTAGGTTTTAGGTTTTTATTTGAGGTTTATTTCTAGCTATAATTTTTTACTTTAGGTTTTGGTTCATTTTCAGTTTATTTTATTTTATTTAGTTTAAGTTTATGTTAGGTATAGTTTATTTTTGGTTTAGGTTTATGTTTTATTTATTTTAGTTTAGTTTGTTTTAGTTTAGGTTCAGGTTTATTTTATTTTTATTTTAGGTTTATGTTTTTTTTAATTTAGGGTCTACGTTTTATTTTTTAATTATTTTTAGGTTTTTTTTTAGGTTTAGGTTTTTATTTAATGTTTGTTTTATTTTATTTTAGGTTTATTTTATTTTTATTTTAGGTTTAGTTTTTATTTTAGTTAGGTTTTTAATTTTTAAAATTTAGTTTAGGATTTTATTTATTTTATTTTAGATTAATTTTATTTTCTTCTTTTATTTTGGTTTAGTTTTAGTTTTTTTATTTTATTTTATTTATTTATTTTATTTTAGATTAGGTTTTTTATTTATTTTATTTTTAGGCTTCAATTAGTTTAGGTTTAGGATTTTTAGCCTTTAGGGTTTAGGGTTTAGGGTTTAGGTTTTAGGTTTTTATTTTAGGTTTATTTTTAGGTTTTATGTTTTAGTTTACATTTAGGTTTATTTTTAGTTTATTTAATTTAGTTTAATTTAGGGTTTAGGTTAAGGTTTTATTTATTTTAGTTTATTTTATCTTAGTTTAGGTTTAGGTTTATTTTATTTTGTGTATTTTATTTTTATTTTAGGTTAAGTTTTATTTTTTTGGGTTTTATTTTTTTATTTATTTTAAGTTTATTGTTTAGGTTTAGGTTTTATTTAATTTTTATTTTATTTTATTTTAGGTTTATTTTTTTTATTTTACATTTAGTTTTTATTATATTTAGATTTTTATTATTATCTTTATTATATTTTTTTTGGCTTAGTTTAGGTTTTTATTTATTTATTTTAGTTTATTTTAGTTTTTATTTATTTTTTTTATGTATATGGTTTTATTTTTAGTTTAGGAATTTTATTTTATTTTATTTAGGTTTGTTTTTTTTAATTTATTTTATTTTGGTTATTTACTTTAGGTTTAAGTTTTTTAAGTTTTTAGTATGGGTTTCTGTTTCCAGGATTTAGGGTTTAGGGTTGTAGGTTTAGGGTTTAGGATTTAGAGTTTAGGGTTTAGTGTTTAGATTTTTTTAAAATTAAGTAAACTAGTAGGTTTTAGTTTATTTAGTTTATTTAGTTTATTTATTATATATTTTAGTTTATTTTATTTTTTATTTTTTATTTTTATTTAGTTTTGTTAAATTATTTTAAGTTTATTTATTTTCGATTAGGTTTTTTCATTTTAGTTTATTTTTTAGGTTTCAGATTAGGTTTATGTTTATTTTATAGTTTAGTTTAATTTTTTTTTTGTTTAGGTTTCTTGTCCTTAGGTTTAGGTTTAGGTTTTTATTTTATTTTTTTAGGTTTAGGTTTTAGGTTTTTCTTTTAGTTTATTTATAGGTTTTAGTTTTTAGTTTAGGTTTAGGTTTATTTTTGTTTATTTTATTTTATTTAGTTTAGGGTTTAGGTTTAGCTTATGTTAAGTTTATGTTTACATTTTATTTATTTTAGTTAAGCTTATTTTAGTTTAAGTGTAAGTTTATTTTATTTTGTTTATTTTAGGTTTAGATTTTTTTAAGTTTAGGGTTTAAGTTTTATTTTTTTATTTATTTTTGGGTTTTATTTTTTAGGTTTAGGAGTTTATTTAGTTTTTATTTTATTTTAGGTTTATTTTTTTTATTTTATATGTGTAGTTTTTATTTTATTTAGGTTTTTTTATTTTAGGTTTATTTTATTTTTTAGTTTAGTTTAAGTTTTTATTTATTTTATTTTAGTTTAGTTTTTTTTTTAGTTTTTATTTTTTGTTTTATTTTAGTTTAGGTTTTCTTATTTATTTTATTTTTACATTTTATTTAGTTTAGGTTTAGGATTTTAGCTTTTTGGGGTTTATGGTTTAGCGTTATGGATTTTGAGTTTAAGTTTAGGGTTTAGGGTTTAAGGTTTAGGTTTTGGGATTTAGGGTTTTGGGTTTAGGGTTTAGGGTTTAGGTTTTAGGGTTTAGGGTTTAAGGTTTAGTGTTTTAGGGTTAAGGGTTTAGAGTTTAGGGTATTTAGGTTTTAGGGTTTACTGTTTAGGGTTTAGGTTTTAAGTTTAATGTTCAATTTTTTCTTTAAGGTTTTCAATTTTTTCTTAAGAGAGAACCAATTCAGATTCAACATTTCATCTTTACTATTTCATCAACCAAGAACACACAAAGTTTTCTAAGACACAAACGACGACATAAATCAAAAATAAGCATGCAGAGAGCAAATCAAAAACCCTAGATAACTAGAACCATCTCTACTATGAAGACATAGTTTCATAAGCAGATCAATTAGTTGATCTTCCATTTCTCTAGTTTCCATCAGAACCACCGCAACCTCTCGAGTAGCAAGATCCACCATCATATCCCCGATCTCTCCCTCCGCCACCACAATGGATGTAACCTAAATCGCTCCTCTTGCCTCCATAACTACAACTACTCCAACCACCACCTCCATATCCACCATCCCTCATCCCCACCACCATGTGATAAGCGCCACCTCCTTTTATTTATTTTTTATTTATTTTAAAGTTTTCTTATGTTTATTTTTTAGGTTTAGGTTTTTATTTAATTTATAATTTTATTTTATTTTAGGTTTATTTTATTTTTATTTTATGGTTAATTTTTTAATTTATTTAGGTTTTTTATTATTAGGTTTATTTTATTATTTAGTTTAGTTTAGGTTTTTATTTATTTTATTTTAGTTCATTTTTATTATTTTATTTTATTTTTAGGTTTAGGTTTAGGTTTTAGTTTAGGTTTTTATTTTACTTTATTTTTATATTTTGTTTATGTTCAAGTTTATTTATTTATTTTATTTTTAAGTTTAGGTTTTTAGGTTTTTTGGGTTTAGGGTTTAGGGAGTATAGGGTATAGGTTAGGAGGTCAGGTTTAGGAGGGTGGGATAATTTAGGGTGGGTTTAGGTTTAGGGTGGGGGTTTAGGGTTTAGGTTTAGTCCAGTTTGGAAAAGTTTAGGGTTTAGGAAAGGTGAAGTTAGGGGCAGGTTTAGGGTTTAGGGTTTAGGTAGGGTTTAGGATAAGGTTTAGGATTTAGGGTAGGGTTTAGGAGGGTCAGTTTTAAATGTTAGTAGTTTATTTATTTATTTAGTTTATTTATTTATTTTAGTTTATTTTATTTTATTTTATTTAGTTTATTTATTTATTTTAGTTTAGGTTTTTTTATTTTGTTTAGGTTTAGGTTTAGGTTTAAGTTTATTTTTTCTTTAGTTTTATTTTTATTCTATTTTATAGGTTTAGGTTTTATTTTTTATTTTTAGGTTTAGGTTTAGGTTTTTAATTTATTTATTTAGGTTTATGTTTTAGTTTTTTTATTTTAGGTTTATTTTTAGGTTTTTTTAGTTTAGGTTTAGGTTTATTTTTAGTTTATTTTATTTTATTTAGTTTAGAGTTTATATTTAGTTTATCTTAGGTTTAGGTTTAGGTTTTATTTATTTTAGTCTAGTTTATTTTAGTTTAGGTTTATTTTTATTTTATTTTATTTATTTTAGGTTTAGGGTTTAAGTTTTATTTTATTTATTTTTAGGTTTATTTTATTTTTTTACTTTAGTTTAGGTTTTTATTTATTTTATTTTAATTTATTTTTTTTTATTTTATTTTATACTTTTATGTTTAAGTTTAGGTTTTATTTTAATTTTTTATTTTATTTTATTTTATTTTTTTTTAGGTTTAGGTTTTTTTATTTATTTTATTTTAGGTATTATTTAGTTTAGGTTTAGGGTTTAGGGTTTCTAAGGTTTAGGGTTTTGAGTTTAGGGTTTATATTTAGGTTTAGGGTTCAGGTTTTAGTTTATGGTTTAGGGTTTTAGGTTTTTTTTAATAGAGAACAAATTCAGATTCAACATTTCTTCTTTTGATTTCATTAACAAAATAACAAACTAGGGAAGTGAGGTAATCAAGTGACCTCCTTGGGGCTAGCTAAAGCCTCGTGTTCCCCGGGATGTCTAGACTATATACCCATTACCATTAAATCTTATATAAATCAACACATGAATAGAGGAAAGAGAACTCAACATTCATGCACTTAAGCTATAAGAATATGCATTTGTTATGTATTTATAACTAGCATCATAACACATATTATTATTAATTTATAGGCTTTTGAAAAATACATTTGGATTTAATAGTGATAATAGCCACACATATATTAAATTAAATCAACACATGCAAGCTTACATAAAGGAAATCCATTTTATTTTACTTGATTTTGTAAAGATGGATGCACGAATTCAAATGACATACCAAATTTTACATGATTGGAAAAAGGACAATCAAATATAAGCATGTGATTCATTCAACCAAACTAGTTCTTAACGAGTATTAAATCAAATAAGATTTTTTAAAGCAAACCAAAGCTTCTTTATTAATTAAGTTTTGATTTGATTTGATATAAAAAGGAGAAGAGAAATCATCACTTGTTGATTTAAACCCATTCCCACATTAGTGATTTGATTTAATTTAAGGAAATGTAATTAGGTTGATTTTATGGGTTAATTAAGTTAAACTTTTAATTAAATGTATTAATTACCCTTACCTATGTCACCTTAAAGCAATTAACTAAATAATTATGATCCAACATGATATGCATATAAAATAAATTTGCAAGAATACTAGGAAATAAAAGGGGCCTAATGCAATTGGCTAATGATTAATAATTAATTAGATTAAGAGACTTAATTAATTACTTCTATGGTTTTCCAACACATGTGGACTAACCATAATTTCATTAAACTCCTTTAGGTTATTAAACAACTAAAGATCTACCCCATGATTTAATTAATTAAGGTCTGATGTGATTATGATTTTAATTTGATTGAGTGCTTTAATTAACTAGTTAAATCTTAATTAAAATAGAGTGAAATGAACTTAGGGAAAGGGGTCCTAACCCAATTCCTTAGTTTTCTTACTATTGAATAATGACTAATGTACTTAATTAACCAATTTGATACTGTTCATGGTATTAATTAATCATTAATTAACTTAAAAGAGAAGTTAAGGTTTAATTAGTTAATTTTCCTAATTAAGTGAGCAATATATCCCAAGAAAATCATGGGAGGTAGAGGTCATCCCATTAAATTAACCCACAAAATTTAGGGTTAATTGCTCAAGTAATTAAGGAGTAATTAAGCTAATAAATTTTTTATTTAAACTTAAATAAACCTAAATTACTATTCAAAATTAGGTAATATCATTTTTAATTAATTCTCTTCTGAAATACCTTTAAAATGAGTATTGTTTTGAATATTTTGATTTCCCTGGGATTTTTATAATTTGCAGCCATTAAAATTGATTAATTAAGCCTAATGAAAGCATAATTATGTTGGAGCCACATGGTGTGCTTTCCACATGGATTGGCTACTTAAAACTTATTTGACTTAGTGCCTAGGTGGTAGCGGCGGACATGCTTTTTCATCCATCGTCCGATCTAAGATTGGACGGCTACGATTAATCCCATAGGTTAATAGGATTAAATCAAATTGATCTAGCATTCTAATCACAAAAGTTTGTTTGTCATAGAACAGATAGTACATGATCCAATGTCACAAGAGTGAGGGAGAATGGAGTCCGTCCACCAATGCTCACTTGATCTGAGCTTACCCGAGCTAGGATCAACTCCAAAAGGATCCCACACCTTCACAACATCAATCGGAGGGGATCCAACAATCAAGTTCACACGAGATGCAAGTTTTCTTCAAAATGCTACAACCCACTTTTGCTTAAGGATCGATTTTGGAAGCATACCCCACCGGAGATCAAGACCGGAGGTTCGAATGATTGAGAAAGCTTCATCTAGTGGAGACAAAGCCCTGTTGAGCAAAAATTGGATCAATTCCCCGTTGTTCGATCAGAAGGCCATGAATTGACTATTTGGAGATCAGCATTTATCAAAGTCCCACCTCCGGTGCTCGGGAAGCTTGACAGATAATTCCTTGCATTTTTTGATCAAGGAACGAGCTTGGGAGCTTAGGGAATGGCTCTAACGGCTCTTCTTGGGTAGTTAGGGCTCTAAGGAATGATTTTTGTGTGTGTTTGAGTGGAAATGAGGGGGTGTATACCCACCATCATCTTGATCGGATGGTGGGATTGGGTTTGACTTCGAGGGTCCATTTGACATCTCAGGGAGTCATGGGTGGTAGGGAGGAGGTGAGTTGGCTCGGCTAGGTTGGTTAAAGGTGTGGAGGTGGCTGACAAGGAGGAATCATGGGTGTCCTATGGGTTTCAAATGCTCTAATGGGGAAGGTGAGGTGATTTCACCTCCCATGGGTCATGGCCGATCCAACCATCCCTTAAGTCAGGTTGGGCAGTGTCTTAGGTGCCTAAGTGGACCATTGGGAGAGTACCAAGTGGCCAAGGAATGGAAATGACCACTTACATGGGTGATTTATCTCATGTGATGCCCTTTACCCAAGGGTAGAATGATCATTTGGCAATGGATTTGATTTGTGCAGATTTGAAATGAGCCAAAAGTGGGCTTCACACAACATGCCAAATGCATTCCTCCACTTCAACCATCTAACTTGAATTCTACTAATAACATCTTCATCTATGTCACCATCATTTTGAACAATAGAGCCTAAATATTTCAATCGCTCACTCTTATTAATGACTTGTTCACCTAATGTCATAATACTACCACTAGAACTTCTACAACTAAAATTACACTCTATATATTCAATTTTGATCTACTTAAATGAATGCCTTTAGACTCTAATGTTGACCTCCATAATTCAAGTTTCTCGTTTTATCAACAAGAAGAATGCCATCAGCAAAAAGCATATACCAAGGTACATCTTCCTATAAATACCAAGTTGATCCTTGATGTAATCCAAATAAAATAGGAAAATATTTTATCAATCCTCCATGTGTTTGGACACAAGTATTAGCTCTAGTATACATATCCTTAATGACTTGAATATAACCAATATTAACTCCTTTTTATTCTAGAACTCTCCAAAGAACATCTCTTGAAACTTCATTAAAATCTTTCTATAAATCAATAAATATCATATATAGATCCTCCTTACTTTCTCTAAATTTATCCATCAAACCTCTTAACAAATGTATAACATCCATAGTAAATCTACTTAGCATGAAACCAAATTGATTGTGAGAAACTTTGGTATCACATTATAACCTATGCTCAATTACTCTCTCCCATAATTTTAATGTATGACACATTAACTTAATTCCTCTATAATTTGCACACTCTTGTGCATCACCTTTATTTTTAAATATGGGAACCAACAAACTCTTCCTCCACTCCTCTGACATCTCTTTAGTCTTTAAAATAACATTAAAAAAATTATAAGCCAAGAAATTCCTTGATCTCCTAAACATTTCCACACTTCTATTAGAATATCATCAAGTCCTATTGTTTTTCCACATTTCATTTTCTTTAAAGCTTCTCTAACTTCAGATTTACTAATACGATAATAAAAACAAAATTCTCTATTTTTGTTTAGGGTATTAAGGTTGCTAAAATCAATCGTACTTTCAGATCCTTCATTGAAAAGTTCTTTAAAATATCTCATCCACCTATTTTCAATATCCTTTTCTAAGAAAAGCACTTTATTATTTTCATCCTTAATACACGTCACTTGAACTAGGTCTTTACTTTTCCTATCTCTTTGGTTGGCTAACTTATACATACATCTTTTAACTTCTTTGGTATCTAATCAATTGTATAAATCACTAAAAGCTAGATTTTTTGCATCATATATTACTTTCGTAGAATCTTTACAGGCCACTTTATATCTTACTCAATTCTCTGAGTTTTTACATCTAAACCAAATTTTACAACAATGCTTCTAAATTCTTATATTTTCTTGCAAACTCTGACTCCACCACCAACTAGTTTTATTAAAAGAAGCTTTTCCTTTTGATTCTCCAAGCACTTTTTTAGCAACTTGCTTAATTTTACTTGCTACTTTTTTTCACATAACATTTGCTTCCTTATAAACATCCCAAATTATAAACTCTTATAGCTTGCTCTTAAAAATATTTTTATTTGTGTTCTTTAAGTGTCCCCATCTTATCCTAGGACAATAATTTGATTTATTTTTCTCTTACAATCTTTCATCTTAAAATTTAAAACTAACAATCGATGTTAGGTACTTGAACTTTCACTTGGAATAACTTTACAATATTTACAATCTAAACGATTTATTTTTCTTATCAGAAAATAATCAGTTTGTATTTTACTAGATCCATTTTTATAAGTAATAATATGTTGATCTCTTTTCTTAAGAAAAGTATTAGCAACTACAAAATCATAAAGCAAAAAAAACTAATATAGTCCTACCTTCTTCATTAGTCCCAAATCCATAACCACCATGAATACTTTTAAAATCTTCTACCACTCTACCAACATGTCCATTTAAATCACCTCCAATAAATATTTTTTCTTCAAGAGGTATCTTTATATTAATCCCTCTAATTAATTCCAAAAAAAATTTTTTGAGCTTACATCCCAACCTACTTGAGGAGCATAAACACTTATAACATTGAGAATCTTAGTATCAACAATAATCTTTAAAGTTATAATTCTATCTATATCTATTAATATTAATAACATTATCCTTCAAACTTTTATCTATAATCACACCTACACCATTTCTAGTTTGACTTCTACCTAAATACCAAAGTTTAAAACCTAAAATATCAATCTCCTTGGCCTTCTCCCCAACCCATTTAGTTTCTTGAACACATAAAATATTTATTATTCTATGAACCATAATATCTATTAATTCCATTAATTTACTTGTGATAGTTAAACCTAAAATTAAAATAAAATAAATTTAAACCTAAACTAAAATAAACATAACCTACACCTAATGCAAAAATAAACTAAACATAAACCTTAAACTAAATAAAATATAATAAACTAAAAATAAACCTAAACTTAAACAAAAAAATAAAACCTTAAAATTAAAAAAAAATCAAAACCTAAAACCTAAACCTGAAAAAATTAAATAAAAACCTAAACATAAATCTGAAAATGAAAAATAAAACCTAAACCTAAAAAATAAAATAAAAATAAAACTAAACAGAAAATTAAACATAAATCTAAACCTAAACCTAAAAACTAAACTAAAATAATAAACCAAAACTAAAATAAATAAACTAAACTAAACAAAAATAAAATTTAAACCTAAATAAAAATATAAAATAAACTAAATAAACCTAAACCTACCGATTTACTTAATTTAAAAAAATCATAAACCATAAATCCTAAACCCTAAACATTAAATCCTAAACCCTTAACCCTAAACCCTAAACCTAAAAAAAATAAAATAAAAACTAAATAAAAACCTAAACCTAAAAAATAAACCTAAAAATAAAACTTAAAATTAAATAAAAAAATAAAGTATAAACCTTTAACTAAAAAATCCTAAATTTAAAATAAAAATAAAAACCAAAACTAGTGTTTAATCTAGACAAGAACATCACTGTCAACCAGGTTCAATCTAGATCTTGTGGTAGAGGTGAAGGCCATGGCGACAATTATCATAGTGGTGGTGAGGGATCTGGAGGTTGTGGTTGGAGCAGCAGTGGTTATGGAGGAGTGCAACGGAGGTTACACTCATGGTGGTGGCGGAGGGAGAGATCAGGGATATGATAGTGGTTCCACTACTTAAGAGGCCAAGGTGGTTCCGATGGGAACTGGTGAAACTTAAGAATGGCTGATCCGATCTACTACTTATGGAACTGTGTCTTTATAGTAGGGACGGTTCTAGTTATGTAGGGGTTTTGATTTGCAATATGTGTGCTCATTTTTGAACTATGTCGCCACTTGTGTCTTAGAAAACATGGTGTGTTACTTAGTTGATGAAATCTAAAAGAAGAAATATTGCATTTGAATTTGTTCTCTATTTAAAAAAAACCACAAACCCTAAATCCTTAACTAAACCCTAAACCCTAAACTTAAAACCTAAATTCTGAACCCAAAACCCTAAAAACCATAAACCCTAAACCCTAAACCCTAAACCTAAAACCCTAAAAGCTTAAAACCTAAACCCTAAACCCTAACCATAAACCCTAAACACTAAACCCTAAACCCTAAACCCTAAACCCCAAACCTTGAACCCTAAACCCTAAACACTAAATAAACCCTAGACCCTAAACCCTAAACCCTGAAAAGCTGAAAACCTAAACCTAAACTAAATAAAACCTAAAAATAAAATAAATAAAAAAACCTAAACTAAAATAAAATAAAAAAATAAAATAAAATAAAAACATAAACCAAAACCTAAACCTAAAAAGAAAATAAAACAAAAAATAAATAAAAACTTAAACTAAACTATAAAATAAAAAATCTAAATAAAATAAAAACTAAACCTAAAATAAAAATAAAATAAAATAAAAACTAAATAAAAACCTAAACCTAATAAATGAACCTAACAATAAATAAAAAATAAAACCTAAACCCTAAACTAAAAAAAAACCTAGAGTAAAATAAAAATAAATTAAACCTAAATGTAAACTAAAATAAATAAAACATAAGTAAAATAAAAATAAATTAAACCTAAATCTAAACTAAAATAAATAAAACATAAACCTAAACATAAAATAAACTAAACCTAAACCTAAACCTAAACTAAATAAAATAAAATAAACTAAAAGTAAACCTAAACCTAAACTAAAAATAAAACCTAAAAATAAACCTAAAATAAAAACCTAACACCTAAACCTAAAAAAAAAAAAAAATAAAAAACCTAAACCTAATCCTAAAAATAAAAAAATAAAGCTTAAACCTAAAAAATAAAATAAAAATTAAACAAAACTAAAAAAACATAAATCTAATCCTAAACCTAAAAAAAGTACTAAAATAAAAAACTTAAATTAAAATAAATAAACTAAACTTAATAAAAATAATAATGAACCTATATAAATTAAAAAAGTAAAACAAACTCAAATAAATAGAAAATAAACTAAATTAACCTAAACCTACCAATTTACATAATTTTAAAAAAAAAACCCTAACCCTAAACCTTAAACCCTAAAACTAACCCTAAACCAAACCCCTAAACCCTAAACCCTAAACCCTAAACCCTAAACCTTAAACCCTAAAAACCTAGAAACCTGAACCTAAAGTAAATAAAATCTAAAAACTAAAATAAAAAAATATCTAAATGTAAATAAAATAATAAAATTAAATAAAATAAAAACCTAAACTAAAACTAAACCAAAACCTAAATATTAAATAAATTAAAAAAATAAACTAAAATAAAATAAATAAAAACCTAAACAAAACTAAAAAAAATAAAATATACCTAAAAACAAAAAACTTAAATAAAATAAAAATGAAACGTAAAATAAAGTTAAAATAAACCTAAGATATAATAAAATAAAAGCTAAATAAAAACATAAACTTGAAAATAAAACCTATACCCTAAACTAGAAAAAAAATTGAAACCTAAAATAAATAAAATAAAATAAACTAAACCTATACTAAAATAAACAAAAATAAAATAAATAAAACCTAAATCTAAACCTAAACACTAAACTAAATAAAAGAAAATAAACTTAAAATAAACCTAAACCTAAATGAATAAATAAAATCTAAAAAACCTAAACCAAATAATAAAAATAAAAATAAAACTAAACTAAAAAAATATACCTAAACCTAAACATAAAAAATAACCAAAATAGAAAACCTAAACTAAAATAAAAAATAAGCTAAATAAACCTAGACTTACCAATTTACTTAATTTAAAAAAAAATTAAAAAATTAAAATAATAAAAATAAGAAGAAAAAAAACCTAACCCTAAACCTAAATTCTAAACCCTATACCCTAAACCCTAAAACCCTAAACCCTAAACCCTAAACCCTAAAACCCTAAACCCTAAACCCTAAACCCTAAATGCTAAACCCTAAAACCCTAAACCCTAAACCCTAAATTAACCCTAAAGCTTAAACCTTAAACCCTAACCTCTAAACCCTTAACCTATACCCTAAACCCTAAATAAAATTAACCTAAAATAAAATAAATTATAAATTAAATAAAAACCTAAACCTAAATAATAAACCTAAAAAAAAAACCTAAACCTAAACTAAAATAAATAAACTAAAATAAATAAAACCTAAACCTAAACCTAAAACAAACTTAACCTTAAATAAAATAAAATAAAATACACTAAAAATAAACCTAAACCTAAATGAAAAAATAAAACCTAAAAATGAACCTATAACAAAAACCTAAAACCTAAACCTAAAAACATAAAATAAAAACCTAAACCTAAATTAAAAAATTAAAAATAAAACCTAAGCTAAACCTATAAAATAACATAAAACTAAAACTAAACTAAAAAATAAACATAAACCTAAACCAAAACAAAAAAAAATACCTAAACTAAATGAAATAAACATAAAATAAATAAACTAAACTAAATAAAAATAAAATATAAACCTAAATAAAAATATAAAATAAGCTAAATAAATTGAATAAACCAGAACCTATCGGTTTACCTAATGTTTTAAAAAAAACTATAAACTGTAAACCTTAAACCTTGAACACTAAATCCTAAACCCTAAACCCTAAACCCTAAAGCCTAAACCTAAGATAAAGTAAAATAAAAACTAAATAAAAACCTAAATCTAAAAAATAAACCTAAAAATAAAATCTAAAGGTAAATAAAGATTAAAACATAAACCCTTAATTAAAAAAACTTAAACCTAAAATAAAAATAAAATAAACAAAATAAATTATACCTAACCCTAAATGAAAATAAACTAAATTAAAATAAACTAAACTAAAATAAATAAAACCTAAACCTAAACGTAAAATAAACATAAACCCTAAAACCTAATAAACATAAACCCTAAGAATGGGCAGAACCTTGATGGCAGGAACATCACCATCAACCAGGCTCGATCTAGATCTGGCAGTGGAGGTGAAGATGGAGGTGGCGGTTATCGCAGTGGTGGTGGGGCATCTGGAGGTACTGGTGGATATGGAGGTGGTGGTTGGAGCAGTGGTGGTTATGGAGGTGGGAAGAGCGATGGAGGTTACAGCCGTGGTGGTGTTGGAGGGAGAGATCAAGGATATGGTGGTGGATCCCTTGCTCAAGAGGTCATGGTGGTTCTGATGGGAACTAGAGAAACTTAGGAACGGCTGATTCGATCTGCTACT
This sequence comes from Cymbidium sinense, assembly GCA_021442155.1. Taxonomy (NCBI): domain Eukaryota; kingdom Viridiplantae; phylum Streptophyta; class Magnoliopsida; order Asparagales; family Orchidaceae; genus Cymbidium; species Cymbidium sinense. The sequence continues at coordinate 73,896 of JAKCPB010001096.1, forward strand.
TATGGAACTGTGTCTTTATAGTATAGATGGTTCTAGTTACCTAGTGTTTTTGATTTGCTCTATGCATGCTCATTTTGAACTATGTTGCACTTGTGTCATAGAAAAATTAGTGTTCATTTGGTTGATGAAATTGAAAAGAAGAAATGTTGAATCTAAATTTGTTCTCTATTTCAAAAAAAACCAAAACCTAAATCCTTAACTAAAACCTGAACCTTAAACCTAAAATTAAATCGTAAACCATAAAAACCCTAAACCCTAAACCCAAAATGCTAAAACCCTAAACCCCAAACCCTAAACCCTAAATAAACCCTAAACCCTAAAAAGCTTAAAACCTAAACCTAAACTAAATAAAACTAAAAAATAAAATAAATAAAAAAACCTAAACCAAAATAAAATAAAATAAAAACTAAAACTAAAACTAAAACCTAAACCTAAACCTAAAAAGGAAATAAAATAAATAAATAAATAATAAAATAACTAAAAATTAAAAATCTAAATAAAATAAAAATTGAACCTAAAAAAAATAAAATAATCCTAAAATAAAATAAAATAAAATAAAAACTAAATAGAAACTAAAACCTAATAAGTAAACCTAAAGATAAAATCTAAAAATGAATAAAAAATAAAACATAAACCCTAAACTAAAAAAAATCTAAACCTAAAATAAAAACAAAATAAACATGAACCTAAACTAAAATAAACTAAACTAAAATAAATTAAACCTAAACCTAAACCTAAAATAAAATAAAAATAAACCTGAACCTAAACTAAGAAAATAAAATCTAAAAATAAACCTAAAATAAAAACCTAAAACCTAAACTTAGAAAAATGAAAATAAAAACCTAAACCTAAACCTAAAATAAAAAATAAAAAATAAAAGGAAAACCTAAAAAATAAAATAAAAATAAAACTAAACTAAAAAATAATCCTAAACCTAAACTTAAACCAAAAAAATAAACTAAAATTAAAAACCTAAACTAAAATAAATAAACCTAAAATAAATAAACTAAACTAAATAAATAGAGAAATGAACCTAAATATAAATAAAAAATAAAATAAAATAATAAATAATAAATAAAATATACTAAAATAAATAAAAAATAAACTAAATAAATTTAAACCTACTAATCTACATAATTAAAAAATTAAAAAATAATAATAAATAAATAAACCCTAAACCATAAAATTAACCCTTAACCTAAACCGTAAACCCTAAACCTACAACCATAAACCCTAAACCTACAACCCTAAACCCTAAACCCTAAACCCTAAACCCTAAATCCTATACCCTAAACCCTAAAACCTATGACACTAAACCCTAAACCCTAAACCCTAAACACTAAACCCTAAACCATAGACCCAAAACTCTAAATCCAAAAAACATAAAACCTAAACCTAAAAAAAAAAACCTAAAACAAAATAGAAAAAACTTAAACCAAAAATAAAACAAATAAAACCAAGCCAAAAACCTAAACCTAAACATAAATCTAAAAATAAAATAAAATAAAAATAAAAACTAAATTAAAATAAAATAAATAAAAACCTAAATGTAACTAAAAAATAAAATAAACCTAAGAATTAAAACCCTAAATTAAATAAAAACTAAACATAAAATAAAGATAAAATGAACTTAAAAAAACTAAATTAAAACCAAAACCTAAAAAATAAACCTAAAAGTATATAAAATATAAAACATAAACCATAAACCTAAAACAAACAAAATAAAATAAACCTGAACTTATACTAAAATAAACTAAACTATAATAAATAAAACCTAATCCTAAACCTAAAATAAACTATACCTAAACCAAAAACTAAATAAAATAAAATAAACCTAAAATAAACCTAAATCTATGCCAATAAATAAAACCTAAAAATAAACTTAAAAAAATAAAATAAAAACCTAAACATAAACATAAAAATAAAAAAAACCTAAACCTAAAAAATAAAATAAAACTAAAACTAAACTAAAAACTGAACATAAACCTAAACCTAAAAAAATAAACTAAAATAAAAAACCTAAATTGAAATAAATAAACTTAAAATAAATAAACTAAACTAAATAAAAGTAAAAATAAACCTAAATAAAAATAAAAATCAAGTAAAATAAATTAAATAAAAAATAAACTAGATAAACTAAATAAACCTAAACCTACCAATTTACTTAATTTAAAAGAATTAAAAAAAATAAAATTAAAATTAAAATAAAATAACCCGAAACCCTAAACCCTAAACCCTAAATTAACCCTAAACATTAAACCTTAAACCCTAAACCCTAAACCCTAAAAGCTAAAAACCTAAACTTAAACTAGATTAAACCTAAAAATAAATAAATAAAGAAACCTAAACCAAAATAAAATAAAAAATAAAATAAAATAAATACATAAACTTAAACCTAATCCTAAACCTAAAAAATAAAAAAATAAAAAATAAAAACTAAACTAAAATAAAATAAATAAAACCTAAACTAAACTAAACAAAATAAAAAACCTAAATAAAATAAAAACTAAACCTAAAATAAAAATAAGATAAACCTAAAATATAATAAAATAAAACCTAATAAAACTTAAACCTAAACTAAAAAATAAAACCTAGAAATAAACCTAAAATAAAAACCAAAAACCTAAACCTATAAAAATAAAATAAAACCTAAACCTAAACCTAAAAATATAAAATAAAACCTAAACTTAAAAAATAAAATAAAGAAAAAACTAAACTAAAAAAAACCTAAACCTAAAAAATAAACTAAAATAAAAAACCTAAACTAAAATAAATAAAACTAATTCAAAATGAAATTAAACCTAAATAAAAAATAAATTAAACTAAAATAAATAAAAAATAAACTAAATAAACCTAAACCTACCTATTTACTTAATTTAAAAAAATAAAAAATATAATAATAAAAAATAAAAAATAAAATAAAAAAACCCTAAACCTAAATCATAAACCTTCAAACTAACCATAAACCCTAAACTCTAAACCCTAAACCTACAACCCTAAACTATAAACCCTAAACCCTAAACCCTAATCCCTAAAATCCTAAACCCTAACCCTTAAAAAAACCCTAAACACTAAACCTTAAACCCTAAAGCCTAACCATAAATCCTAAAACCCTAAACCCTAAACCCTAAAAACTAGAAAACCTAAGCCTAAACTAAATAAAACCTAAAAATAAGAAAAATAAAGAAAACTAAACCTAAATATAATAAAAAACTAAAATTAAAATAAAAAATAAAATAAAATAAAAATCTAAACTAAAACTTAAATCTAAAGCTAAAAATAAAATAAAATAAACTAGAGTAAAATAAATGAAACCTAAACTCAAATAAAAAATAAAATAAACCTTAGAATACATAAATAAATAAAATTAACCACAAAATAAAAAATAAAATAAAATAAAAACTAAATAAAAACCTAAACCTAAAAAATAAACCTAAAAATAAAACCAAAAAATAAATAAAAAATAAAAACTAAACCCTAAACTAAAAAGAAAAAAAATTAAACCTAAAATAAAAAATAAAATAAATCTAAACCTAAACTAAAATAAACTAAACTAAAATAAATAAAACCTAAACTGAAACATAAAATAAACCAAACTTAGACCCTAAACTAAATAAAACAAAATAAACTAAAAATAAACATAAACCTAAACTAAAAAATAAAACCTAAAAGCTAAACCTAAAAAATAAAAAACAAAAACATAAACCTAAACCTTAAAAAAAATAAAAACTAAACCTACAAAATAAAATAATAATAATAAAAGCTAAAAAAATTAACATAAACCTAAACCTAAACCTAAAAAATGAACTAAAATAAAAGCCTAACCCTAAACCCAAAACCCTAAACCTTAAACTAAAATGTGAACCCTAAACCTAAAACTAAACCCTAAACCCTAAACCCTAAAAACCCTAAACCCTAAACCTAAACCCTAAACCTTAAAACCTTAAACCCTAAACCCTAAACCCTAAACCCTAAAAAACCCTAAATAAACCTCAAAAAAAAACTGAACCCCTAAACATAAACCCTAAACCCTAAACCCTAAAAGCTAAAACCTAAACCTAAACTAAATAAAGATAAAATAAATAAAATTTAAACCAAAATAAAATAAAAATATAAAATAACATAAGAACATAAACTAAAACCTAAACCTAAACCTAAAAATATAATAAAAAATAAAAACTAAGCTAAAATAAAATAAATAAAAACCTAAACTAAACTAAAAAACTTAAATAAAATAAAAACTAAACCAAAAAAAAAAAATAAAATAAACTTAAAATAAAATAAATTTAAAATTAAATAAAAACCTAAACCTAAATAATAAACCAAAAAAATAAATCCTAAAAATAAATAAAAAATTAAACTGAAACCTTAAATTAAAAGAGAAACCTAAACCTAATATAAAAAATACAGTAATCCTAAAATAAACTAAACCTAAACCTAAACCAAAACTAAATAAAATAACATAAACAAAAAATAAACCAAAACCTAAACTAAAAATAAAACCTAAAAATAAACCTAAAATAAAAACCTAAACCTAAACCTAAAATTAAAAAATAAAACCTAAACCAAAAAAAAATAAAAATAAAAATAAAACTAAACTAAAAAAATAAACCTAAACCTAAACCTAAACAAGAAAATAAACTAAAATAAAAATCATAAACTAAAATAAATAAATTAAACTAAATCAAAATAGAAAATAAAATAAACTAAAATAAAATAAACTAAAATAAATAAAAACTAAACTAAATAAACCTAAGCTTACTAGTTTACTTAATTTTAAAAAAGTAAATAAAATAAATAAAAAAACCTTAACTCTAAACCCTAAACCCTAAAACTAACCCTAAACCTTAAACCTACTACCCTAAACCCTAAACCCTAAACCCTAAACTATAAAAACCTTAAACCCTAAACCCTAAACTTAAACTCTAAACCCTAAACCCTAAATCCTAAACCCTAAACCCTAAACCATAAACTAAACCTAAGCCCTAAACCTTAAACTAAACTTAAACCTACTAAACTAAACCTAAAACCTAAACTTAAACTCCTAAATCTTTTAAACCTTAAACCCTAAACCCTAAACCTTATATACCATAAACACTAAACCCTCAATACCCTAAACCCTAAACCTTAAAACCTTAAAACTAAATCAAAACATAAACCCTAAACTTAAACCTAAAACTTAAACCTAAATTTTAAACCTAAACACTAAACCTTAAACTAACCTAAAACCTAAACCCTAAACCTAAAACCTAAACTAAACTTAAACCTAAAACTTAAACCTAAAACTAAAGCCTAAAACTCAAACCTTAAACCCTAAACTAACACTAAACCCTAAAACCCTAAACCTAAAGTTTAAAACCTAAACCTAAAACCCAAACCCTAAACTTAAACATTGTTAAACCTAAACCCCAAACCCTAAACCATAAAAACCCTAAACCCTAAAGCCTAAACACTAAACCCTAAACACTAACCCTAAACCCTAAACCCTAAAACTTTAAACTCTAAATAGTAAACCTTTAAAACCTAAAATCCTAAACCTAAACTAAATAAAACTTAAAAATAAAATAAACTAATATAAAATAAACTAATAAAAATAAACTAAAATAAAATAAATAAAAACTTAGACAAAACTAAAAAAATAAAATAAACCTACCAATATAGAAAAGTAAATAAAATAAAAACTAAACATTAAACAAAAATAAAATAAACCTAAAATAAATAAAACTAAAAAAAATTAAAACCTAAACATAAAAAAATAAACCTAAAATAAATAAAAAATAAAACTTAAACCCTAAAATAAAAAAAACCTAACCTAAAAAATAAAATAAAATAAAGAAAATAAAATAAACTTAAACCTAAACTAAAAAATAAATAAAACATAAACATAAACCTAAATAAACTAAAACTAAACCCTAAATAAAATAAAAAAATAAACTTAAGCTTGAACTAAACAAATAAAACTTAAAAATTAAAAATAAAAACTAAACCTAAAAAATAAAATAAAAACAAAACTCAACTAAAAAATAAACCTAAACATAAACCTAAACCTAAAAAATAATCTAAAATAAAAAATTTAAACTAAAATAAATAAACCTAAAGTAAATAAACTAAATAAAAATAAAAATAAGCCTAAATAAAAACAAAAAATAAAATAAACTAAACTAAATAAAAAATAAATTAAATGAACCTAAACCTACTAGTTTACTTAATTAAAAAGAACCCTAAACCTTAAATCATAAACCCTAAGACTTAAACCCTAAACACTAAACCCTAAACCCTAAAACATCCTAACCCCTTAACTTTAAACCCTAAATTATCCTAAAATATAAACCCTAAAAAATCCTAAACCCTTAACCCTAAACCTTAAAACCTAAACCCTAAACACTAAATACTAACCCTAAACCCTAAATTTGAAAAGCATAAACCCTAAAATCCTAAAACCCTAAACCCTAAACCCTAACCATAAACCCTAAACCCTAAACCCCAAACCATAAACCTAAACCTAAAGTAACTAAATAAATTAAAAATAAACATAAACCCTAAAACCTAATAAACCTAAACCTAAACCTAAACCTTAAGAATGGGCTAAACCTTGACAGTAGGAACATCACCATCAACTAGGCTCAGTCTAGATTTGGCAGTGGAGGCAAAGACAAAGGTGGTGATTTTCGCAGTGGTGGTGGGGGTTCTGGAGGTGCTGATGGATTTGGAGGTGGTGGTCGACTAGTGTTATGGAGGCTGGGAGGAGACGAGGTTAAGCCATGGTCGGGGCGTGAGGGAGAGATCGGATATGATGGTGGATCCCTACTGAGAGGCCATGGTGATTCGATGAGAATTGGAGAAATCAAGAACAACCATCCGACCGCTGTGGAATGTCTTGGTTTTTCTATGTATGCTCATTTTTATCTATGCTTGTGTCTTAGAAAACTTGGTGTGTTACTTGGTTGATGAAATCAAAAGAATAAATGTTGAATCAATCTATTCTCTATTAAAATTAAAAAAAATGAAAAACCCTAATCCCTAAACTAAAACCTAAACCCTAGACCTAAAACTTAAACTCTCAACCTTAAATTCTAAACCATAAAAACCCTAAAACCTAAATGCTAAACCCTAAACCCTAAACCTTAAAACCTATACCTTAAACCCTAAACCCTAAACCATGAACCCTAAAAAGTAAAAAATCTAAAGTTAAACTAAATAAAACTTAAAAATAAATAAATAAAAATACCTAAACCAAAATAAAATACAAAAATAAAATAAAAATAAAACATTAACTAAAACCTATACCTAAACCTAAACCTAAAAAATAAAATAAAATAAAAAAATAAAAACTAAATTAAAGTAAATAAAAATAAAACCTAAACTAAACTAAAAAAATAAAAGTAAACATAAAATAAAAGTAAAATAAACCTAAAATAAAATAAAATAAGAACTAAATAAAACCCTAAACCTAAAAATATACTAAAAATAAAACCCAAAAAAATAAATAATAAAACCTAAACCCTAAAATGAAAAAAAAAAACCTAAACCTAAAATAAAAATAAAATAAACCTAAACTTAAACTAAAATTAACTAAACTAAAATAAATAAAACCTAAACCTAAACCTAAAATAAACCTAAAACCTAAGCTTAAAAAATAAAATAAAAACCTAAACCTAAACATAAAAATAAAAAACTAAAACCTAAACATAAAACTAAACCTAAAAAATAAATTAAAATAAAAAAGCTAAACTAATACAAATAAACTTAAAATAAATAAACTAAACTTGATAAAAATAAAACTAAACCTAAATAAAAATAAAAAATAAAGTAAAATAAAATAAAAAAATAAACTAGATAAAATAAATAAACCTAAACCTACAAGTTTAATTAATTTAAAATAAATAAAAAATTAAAATAAAAAATAAAATAAAATAAACACCTAACCCTAAACCGTAAACCCTAAAGCCTCAATCCTAAACCTACAAACCTAAACCCTAAACCCTTAACCTTAAAACCCTAAACCTTAAACCCTAAATCCTAAACCCTAAACCCTAAACCCTAAAACCTACAACCCTAAATCAAAACCCTAAACCCCAAAAACTAAACCCTAAACCCTAAAAACCTAAAAACATAAACTTAAACTAAATAAAACCTAAAAATAAAATAAATTAAAAACCTAAACCTAAATAAAATAAAAAAATAAAATAAAATAAAAACCTAAATTAAAACCTATACCTAAACATAAACCTATACCTAAACTTAAACGTAAAAATAAAATAAAATAAATAAAAACCTAAACTAAACTAAAAAAAATAAAATAAACCAAAAAATAAAAACTAATAAAATAAAATAAAAACCTAAACCTAAACCTAAAAAATAAAAAATAAAACCTAAACCTATAAAATAAAATAAAAATAAAACTAAACAAAAATAAACATAAACCTAAACCTAAAATAAATAAACCTAAACTAAAATAAAAAACCTAAAATAAAATAAACCTAAAATAAATAAAAACCTAACTAAAATAAATAAACCTAAAATAAATAAACTAAACTAAATAAAAATAAAAAATAAACCTAAACAAAAAGAAAAAATAAAATAAACTAAAATAAATTAAAAATAAACTAAATAAAACTAAACCAACTAGTTTACTTAATTTAAAAAAAAAATCCTAAACTTTAAACAGTAAACCTACAATGCTAAATCTACAACCTAAAAACTACAACCCTAAACTCTAAACCCTAAACCCTAGAGCCCAAACCCTAAACCCTAAACTAACCCTAAACCCTAAATGCTAGCCTAAACCCTAAACCTTAAAACCCTAAACTTAAACCCTAAACAAACACTAAACCCTAAACCCTAAATCCCTCAACCTAAATCCTAAACTAACTCTAAACCCTAAACCCTAAACTCTAAACTTAAAACACCTAAACCCTAAACCCTAAACCCTAAACCAACTAAACTAAATAAACACTAAACCCTAAATCCTAAACAATAAACCCTAAATCCTAAACCCTAAAACCTAAAAACCTAAACCCTAAAACCTAAAAACATAAACCTAAACTAAATAAAACCTAAAAATAAAATAAATAAATAAATAAACCTAAACCTAAATAAAATAAATAAATAAAATAAAATAAAAACCAAAACTAAAACCTAAACCTAAACATAAGCCTACACCTAACCCTAAACGTAGAGAATAAGATAAAATAAAAAATAAAAACTAAACTAAAATAAAATAAATAAAAACCTAAACTAAACTATAAAAAATAAAAAATAAAAAACCTAAATAAAATAAAAACTAAACATAAAATATAAATAAAATAAGCCTAAAGTAAAATAAAATAGAAACTAAATAGATACCTAAACCTAAAAAAATAAAAAATAAAACCTAAACCCTAAACTAAAAAAAAACTAAACCTAAATCAAACAAAATAAAATAAACCAAAACCTAAACTAAAATAAACTAAACTAAAATAAATAAAACCTAAACCTAAACGTAAACCCTAAAGTAAATAAAATAAAATAAACTAAAAAAATAAACCTAAACATAAAAAAAATAAAACATAAAAATAAACCTAAAATAAAAACCTAATACCAAAACCTAAAAAAAATAAAATAAAAACTTAAACCTAAAATAAAAAATAAAACTTAAACCAAAAAAATAAAATAAAAATTAAACTAAAAAAATAAACATAAACTTGAACCTAAACTTAAAAAATAAACTAAAATAAAAAACCTAAACAAAAATAAATAAACTAAAATAAATAAACTAAACTAAATAAAAAAATAAACTCAAATAAATAAAAAATAAACCAAATAAACTTAAACCTACCAGTTTACTAAATTTAAAAAAAACCTTTAATCTTAAATATTGGACCCTAAACTCTAAACCCTAAACCCTAAACCATAAAACTAACCTTAAACCTTAAATCCTAATCCTACAATCCTAAACCTACAACCCTAAACCCTAAACCCTAAAACCCTTAAAACCTAAACCCTAAACCTTAAACCATAAAATCTAAAATCCTAAGCCCTAAGCCCTAAACCCAAAACCCTAAGCCTTAAACCATAAATCCATAATGCCTAAACCCTAAATCCCCGAAACCCTAAACCCTAAACCCTAAGACTTATAACTCCAAATTTTAAACCCTAAACCCCAAACCTTAAAATAACCCTAAACCTAAAACCTTGAATAAAGATGTCATTAGGAGTAGATCTAAAGAATGACCTAATCCTAACATAGTTATGGTAGCTAAATAAAATGTCTTCAATAGACTTTCCCTTAACTATTAGAGATTTGAATACCCTAAATCATATTATAATACCATATATTATAATATAATGTATATATTTGAGCATGTAGTGATGTGTTTTGGATGTTATAAGATGTTTTGAAATGTTTTAGTATATTATGGTATTGTGCCTATAATATTAATATAAATCATAAAAAATTAATTTAAAAAAATCGATTATGAAATTTGTTAAATTTGAAGTGGGAATTAAGTTGAGTACCAAAGGTGTGCTACGGCACTTGTTATCCAAAAGTAAGATTGTATGTTCAAAATAAATATTATATGTTGTAGCATAGTATAGCATCAAATATCATAATATATTGCTCTACGCATTTTAAGCACTTTTAGTATTTTATAATCATGTAGTCGTGCCTACACTAGAATTATCTATAAAAATGTTAATTTAGGCTTTAAAATGGTGGAATTTGGCCAAATTCATAATAGGTAGAGCATGGCATAATATATTTTTTCAATTTAAAATATGTAAGTAATACTAAAAAATATTTAGTTTTTATTATTTAGCCTAATTTTATGATTTTTATCTTAAGAAATCCCTTGTGATATGATATGCTATATAATAAAATATAATATGTTATAGTGTAATATAATATAGGATGCCATAACATAGTGTAGCATCATGCATTATATCATACTGTAATACTACTTGTTGTTAGCATATTTTAGTTGGTTATATGATGTAGTAGAGTTTGGGTATAATTTATAAAATTTTGATTTAAAGGTCGAGATGATGGAATTTGTTTGAATTTAAGGTAAGCTTTAGAGAACATCATTGAGGTTGTGCTATGGTGTGTCATTTAATCAAAAGAATGGAATTTTGCATCCAAAATAAATTTTCATTTTTCAACCAATTTTTTAAACTTTTTTTTAAAGTGATTTATTTTTAGGTGTAATGTAAGATAATATATTATATGAAAGTATATTAAAATATAATGTACATAACAATATAACTTCACATATATATAAATGTGGTGGTGTGTTACTAAATGTTATTGTACATTTTAGTATGTTTTACTTTTGTTATAATACATTGGGTCAAAAGTCACAAAAAATGTTAATTTAAGGTTGACATGAAAGAATTTGGCCAAATTCATGGCACACTCAAGAAGACACCAAAATTATATTTTGTGCCATTTCTAATAGAAAATAACAATTTTACATCCAAAATGAACATTATTCATATTTTAAGAAACTTTTATTATTTCTTCCTTTTAAGTGATTTTAATGAGGTGTAATGTTGGACAATATAGTATTATAGCAAATTATAATATAATATAGTTTTTTAATTCACACTATAATATGTTTAGCATGATATTGTATAGTTAGTTTGAGCTTGCACCATCATAAATCATAAAATGTTAATTACAATGTTAAGATGATGTAATTTGAACAAATACATTATTTAGCTCTTGGTTGAAGTATTAAAGTTGTTCATAAGAGAAGAAATAAGATTTGATGAGAATTTCAAGTCAAGGACATGGAGGGAGATCCATTAGGAAATCACACATGCATTGGACATGACATGCAAGTAGTCTATGTCGAGGGCATAAAAGAGGAAAATCTATTAGGGATAAGGCTTGAATTTGATTTGATTATATGATTTATGGAAAGAAGATCCGCTGGGGATAAGAATCTATAATCCACCATAGATTAAGATCAAATCTACTTTAATTTGTTTTGGTTTAATTGATGTGGAGGCAAATCTGCTAGAGATATGGGCTTGAGTCTGCTGGCGATTGGGTATATGAACCTTCCACTAGAGAAGCAAGTTCAGGCTATCCACTAGGGATTGGGATTTGAGTTTGATTTCATAGATTTGTTTGTGGATGTATCAGCTAGGAGTAAGAGTTTGGTTGGATTTATGAGATTTAGACTCTACTAGGGGAGTAGGTTTAATTAGGCTCCCCCAGAGAGGTTGGTTTTGAATTTGATTTATTTGCTTGACTTGTTATATATGATTCCACCAGACTAATGGTGTGATTTAACCCATTAGGAAAATCAAATTGGGTTTAATTTAACTGAAGTTAATTTGTGGACCCATGGTGTATAACTAAGAACTATATCACTTGTCCTACCTCAGTTTACAAATCCAAAGGCATAGTACAGAGAGAGCTAATAACCTAAGAGGTTGCCTTCGGTAATGGATGTGCTAGAAAGGCAGAAGACTTACATCTTCCAAAGTGAGGAACAAATGCGTGACTGGATGCACAACAAATTGAACTTAACCTAGGCTTACTACCGAGTGAATGTCTTGGGACTTATGTCAACTCAAAAGTAGTCAAGATTAATTAGTTTCATTTGATTTGATATGGTTTATTTGGTTTAGTTTGATTTCAAATTGAGGAATATCTGCTAGAGATGTTAGCTTGGTAAAATTGATAGATTTAATTTATGGACCATGTCTGTGTGTGATGTACCAGAAGAGGCTATATCAAACTTGTCCAATATTTATAAATCCAAAGGGATAGACTACTAGCCTGGGTAACCTAAGGGGTTGCCTTTCGATGTGCAACAACTATGATGGGAAGAAGGCGTAGTAGACTTACATCTTCTAAAGCAGGGAACAACCACTAGGTGACCTGTTGGCAGCACAACAAATAGAACCCGACTTAGGGGAGACTACTGAGTGAATGTCATTGGGGACTTATATCAACTCAGGAGTAGTCAGGTGATTCCTATGGGGAGTTTTGTTGACACTTCCCTAAAAATAAGATGTATGCTTGGAAAAAGGTACCGCTAGGGGTGTCCTCCTAATCCACAAGTGAAAATATATTTTGTTTGTATGTTTGCATAGATCCTATTGTTATGCGAGGGACCACACTGAGAAGGGGCTATGTCAGCCTTAACCTATCTCAGATTTACTTGACCAAAAAAGAATCTGCACATCCACAGGATGGATTCTCCAACCATAAGGGTGGTTAATAAGAAAGAAGAAATGTTCAATCCAATAGTAACCCAAGTAGTGTCTAAATGGGGTTGTAAAGGACGTCCAAATATAGTGCCCACAAATAAGGTGCTACTAGGGGAGTTATCCTAAGGTGTACGGTCGCCAACTCAAGGAGAAAGTGTAGCAGACTTACGACTGCCAAGAGTGGTGTATCCTAAAGTGAGAGAACCAACCAAGCTAAGGTGTATCTATCAGCATAGTGAGAACCAACCAACCTAAGGTGCCCATCAGTGTGTAATGATCAATCTTGAAAGAAAATGTGTAGGCTTATAACTTTCTAAGTGGAACTCATCATAGGGATAGCCCGTCATTAGTGGGACATATGTTATTTGACCTAGAGTGACTATTAAGCGGGGAGCTCCGAGGAAGGACTGGACCCAGACTTGAAGCAGTCAAGAGGGAAGGAGCCACTAAAGGACTTAACCTAAATCTCAAATATACTTGACTTAATCAATGTAGGAAGGCCAATCCAAGAAGAAAATGTAGTAGACTCACATCCTCTTAAATAAAGCCAACATGAGTTAGCTTACCAACCATGCAGTAAGGCCTACCAAACTAATAAGGTGCTCATTGGTGTGCAGTGGCCAAGTAAGGAAGGAAAGCGTAGAAGACTTACATCCTCCAAAGTAGAAGACCACTGTGACACAAGTAGGGTATGTCACCGACCTAGAGCAGCTACTAAGTGAGTGCCATTGGGGGCATTATCTCAACTCAGAGTAGCCCAAGACAAAAGATGTGTTTATTTTATATATTTGTGTGTCATTTATGTTTGTGTTGTGTCGATGAAGGATAGGATGCCGCTCGGGTTCCTTACACCTACCCTAAACACACCGTGGCAGATTCACAAATAAGAATACTATTATAATGGAAGAGATTGAATTAAAAATAGAATTTTCATTAATGATAATTATTTTCAAACATGATTTATAATATTTCTTTAAGTGGAGCCCATTGATTGGAAGCATTGGGTGCTCTCCCTTATGATTAATAAGCTGATAAGATCTTTCTTGGTAGGCCTTTTATGAAAAAGGCCTTCCTAAGTGGGTTCAAACTTGCCTCCCATCTTATGATGGGCGACAATCAGTCTCCTTAGAACTAAAATAAGCTCTCCTACTTAAAAAGCTCTAGGATGGACCAACTTGTTGTGAGACTAGATCATTTTAGCTTTGTACAACTTAAGGTTTTGGCATGCCCGTAGGTCTCTCTCCTCCAAACCTTCGAGCTCTTCTAACCATAACTTGGCATTCTGCTCTATTATGATCTTGCTACCCAAAGCTATATTTAGTGATGACAGTTGGACTTCTAATGGTAGATCGCCTGAACCCATACACTAAGGAGAAAGGAGTGACCGAGTTGGAGTTCTATATGTGGTGCGAGACCCTCAAGGCTTCAACTAACTGCTCATGCCATTATTGCTTGTTATTATCGAGTGTCTTCTTCAGTATTTGGATGAGAGTTTTATTGAATGATTTTGCTAAGCCATTTGCCCTCGTGTAACTGATGGTAGAATATCTCCAAAATATGCTGTGTCTATGAGAAAAGTTGTTGATCTTGGTGCTCTTGAATGCAATACCATTATCAGATATAATTTATCGAGGCACTCCGAACCTATATACAATATGGTTCCAAAACACTGGAGCACATACTGAGCTATGTCCTGTCTGAGCGAAATCACCTTTTCCCATTTGGAAAAATAATCAGTAACAACTAAGATGAATCGATGACACTTAGAAGAAAGAGGATCAATCAGACCCACTATGTTGGTACCCCAACACTCAAATGGCCATGAGGCCAATGTAGGATGTAGGATGTAGAATGTTAGGTAGTTGGTGTAGGACCACAATGTGTATTTGACATTGGTGGCATCGCCTAGCCGTATCCATGTAATCTTTGAACATCGATGGCTAGTAGTATCTTAGTCTCTTAATCTTGGCTTTCACCTTCGAACTGAATTGGTTGTCTCCACATAATCCTAAGTGTACCTCAATCATGATCTTATGGGCTCTGTGCTTGTATAAATAACATAACCACATATGATCGAAAGACCACCAACACAAGACACCATCCACAAGCTCATAGGAAAGTGCTCTCTGCTTCATCTGATGGGCTTGGAACCTCTCTTGAGGTAGTTTGCCTTTATTTAGGTAATCCATGAATGGTTGCCTCCAATCTAACTCCTTGTCCTTCTTTACAATGGCAACCTCCTTCTCAAGAGAGTACTTTTTTATGAGTTCAATATCAAAAAGGGATAATACTTATATATTTTGGACCTTTATTGATATGGACTCATCCTCTGAACATGTCAACGCCTTGGAAAACTTAGCTAAAGCATACACTATGACATTCTCTCCTCGAGGAATCTTATAAATGGTAACCTTTGGGATTTGGACCAACAACTCCATGGTGTACTTGTGGTAATGATGGAGCTTGGGCTTTATCACTTTATAGGACTCGATAATTTGGTTGATAACTAGTTGAGAATCCCCAAAGATATTGATGTTCTATATTCTTAGAGTAATGACTAACTCCAGACAGGCAATCAGAGCCTCGTATTTGACTTCATTGCCAGTACAAGGATTGGATAGATTATATGAGAATGATCAAAACTACATTCAAAGGGTCAAAACTAAATCAAACTAAATCAAATTAAATCAAAAACCTTCCTAAGCCATATGACCTATCTCATGGACTTAGCCAAATCTTAATACAAATAAAGTAAAACTAAATTGATTTTCTCACAAATCAATCATATTTTCAATTATCTTCATAAATTTAAAAAAAATATACATTTAAATCATCAAAACTAAATCAAAACAAATCAAAATCCAAACCTAAGCCACATGACCAAACTCCATGGACTTAGCCAAATTCCTTCATTCCAAAACCCAAATTCAATTTATTTTCTCAAGAATCAATCATACCTTCAACTATATTCATAAATATAAATGAAATCTATAATAATCAAGCCAAACTAAAATCAACCCAAGTCAAACCTAACTTAACTCTTTTGACTTGAAATGTTCAAATTAACCAAAACCCATTTAAACCCAAGCCAATTGCAATTAAATTCATATATCCATCCCAAATACATATATAAACTCAACTAAATCAAACTCAACCCAAAATCAAGCCAACTAAACTCAATTGGTCCACTTTACCCAAAGTGGCCAATTTTACCTATTTGAGCCATGTTCTAGTAGTCCAACCCAAATTGGATTGAACTAAGCCCATCAAAACATCCCATCATGATTATTGATTACCCTAGGTTGATCAAGTGTCATAAAAGTCCAAGTCAACTTGATCATTTGACCAAGTCAACCACTTAACCCATATGAATCCAAACTAGCCAAATTACAACCTAAGTCAAATCCCTTGAAACCAATGATTCATACCAAATCAAAATCAATATTTGAATACGACTTTACCTTCAACTGAGTCAAACTAAACCCAATTCTTAACCCAAGTTGACCCAAATTGACCTAAAAACTAAATTGGGTCAAATCAAAATATAAATCAAATTGATTGCAACCAATGGCTCAAGTTCATTCCAAATTGATTATTGAATTTTACCAAAGCCATGGTTGGACCCAATTGAACCCAATTGATCTACTTTACCTAATTTGATCTAAAGGTTCAAGTTGGCCTAAATCAAAACCAATCCAAATTAATTTAAACCTAAGCTTAAAATCATCTTCAATTAGTCCACTAAACTCTATCCAACACCCAACCCAAGCTAATTTGACTAATTTAATCAAATTGGTCAACTTAACCCATTTGACCCAAATGAATTCAAATGAGCCAAAATTAAATCTAAGCCAAACTA
The DNA here is from genome assembly GCA_021442155.1 of Cymbidium sinense. Classification (NCBI taxonomy): domain Eukaryota; kingdom Viridiplantae; phylum Streptophyta; class Magnoliopsida; order Asparagales; family Orchidaceae; genus Cymbidium; species Cymbidium sinense. Next base: position 90,961 of record JAKCPB010001096.1, read on the forward strand.
AACCAAACCAACCAAACATCCTAAATGATCATATGAACTTAAACCCAACCCTTGGTTTGACCAAATTTGACCAATTGGTCAACTTGACTAACCCAATTAATTTGACCTAAATGAGCCAAATTGAGCCAAACCTAACCAAATCAACTCCAATTGACTTCAAATTTTTGCTAACCCACTTTTGGCTCATTTAAAATCTACCCAAATCAAATCTAATGCCAAATGATCATTTGACTTTTGGGTAAAGGGCATCACATGAGACAAATCAGCCATGTAAGTGGTCATCATTCCTTGCCACTTGGTAATCTCCCAATGGTCCACCTATAGACATAGCCCAACCCAACCTCAAGGTGGGTGAGCCATGACCCATGGGAGGTGAAATCACATCACCCTCCCCATTGGAGCATTTGAAACTCATAATACACCCATGATTCCTCCTTGGCAGCCACCTCCAAACCTTCAACCAACCAAGCCAAGACAACTCACCTCTTTTCTGCCACCCACGACTCCTTGAGATGGTCGGATGGCCACTAGAATCCAAACCCAATCCCACATCCAATCAATATGAAGGGGGGTATACACCCCTCGTTTCCACTCAAACACACACAAAAATCATTCCTCAGAGCCCTAGCTACACAAGATGAGCCGCTAGAGCTATTTCCTAAGCACCTAAGCTCATTCCTCGATCAAAAAATGCCATTCCCATCAGTCCCAAAATAGGACATTCCCATTTTTGACCTAATTTTTCCATTTCTCTAACAAACTCAAATTTACTTTGCATGCACCATCCTTAGGCCACGTCGAGCAAGAACGAAGCATCTCCCAAGCTTCTCGTGAGCCAAAGGTGGGACTTCAATCAATGTTGTGCTCCAAATTATTAGTTCATGGCCTTTTAAGTGAATAATGATGAATTGATTCAATTGCTTCTCAACAAGGCTTCATCTCTAATAGATGAAGCTTCCTCAATTGTTTGAGCGCTAGTCTTTAGCTCGATGAGGTATGCTTCCAAAATTGAACCTTAACCAAAAATGGGTTGGAGATTTTTGAAGAAAACTTACATCTCATGTGATCTTGACCATTGGATCCTCTCTGATTGATATCCTGAAGGTGTGGGAACCTTTTGGAGTTGATCCAAGCTTGGGAAAGCTCAGATCAAGTGAGCAATGGTAGACATACTCCATTCTCTCTCACTTGCATGACGTTAGATCAAGCACCATCTATTCTGCATGATCAAAATGGACAATCATGATTAAATTTGCTAGATCAATCTGATTTAATCTTATTAAGTTATTAGATTAATCGTAGATGTCCGATCATAGATTGGACGGTAAACGAGAAAGAGCATCCACCACCGCCACATAAGCGCTAAGTTGGATAAGTTTTAAGTAGCCAGTCTCGTGACGCCACATGGAAAGCGCACCATGTTAGTGTGCCATGTGGATAGTGCACCGCAACACCGCACCATGTGGCGCCAATAGGATTAGGCTTTAATTAGGCTAAATTAATCATTTTTAATGGCTAAAACTTCTAAAAATCATAAAAAATCATAGAGAAATTAAACAATGCAAATAAATACTCATTTTAAAAGTATTTCAGTGGAGAATTAATTAAAAATTATCTTAACTAATTTTGAATAGTAATTAAAGTTTAATTGCAAAATTAATTAGCTTAATTAATTTTTAATTACTTGAGCAATTAATCCTAAATTTTGTGAGTTAATTTAATGGGATGACCTCTACCTCTCATGATTTTCTTGGGATTTATTGTTCACTTAATTAAGAAAATTGACTAATTAAATCTTAACTACTCTTTTAAGTTAATTAATGATTAATTAATCCCATGAATAGTAATAAATTAGTTAATTAAGTTTATCAATTATTGTTCAACAGTAAGTGAACTAAGGAATAGTGTTGGGACCCCTTTCCCTAAGTTTATTTCACCCTTTTTTAAAATAAAATTAATTAATAGTTAACTAATTAATTAAATCACTTAATCAAATTGAAATCATAATCACATCAAAGCTTAATTAATTAAATCATGGGATAGATCTTTAGGTGTTTAATAACCTAAAGGAGTTTAATGAAATTATAGTTAGTCCATATGTGTGGGAGAACCATAAGAGTAATTAATTAAGACTCTTAATTTACTATTAATCAACCTAATTGCAGGGCCCTTATTATTTCCTATGATTAATGCAAGTTTATTTTTCATGCATATCATGTTGGCTCATAATTATTTAATTACTTTAAGGTGACATTGGTAAGGGTAATTAATTCATCTAATTAAGGATTCAACTTAATTAACCCATAAAATAAACTTAATTACATTTGCTTAAATTAAATTAAATCACTAATGTATGAATTGGTTTAAAAAAACAAGTGATGATTTCTCTTCTCCTCTTTAAATCAAATCAAATCCAAAACTTAATTAATAAAAAAGCTTTGGTTTGCTTTAAATAATCTTATTTGATTTGATTGTCCTTAAGAACTAGTTTGGTTGAATGAATCACATGCTTATATTTGATTATCTTCTTCACAATCATGTTAAATTTGGCATGTCATTTGAATTCATGCATCTATCTTTTGAAAATTAGGTAAAATAAAATGGATTTTCTTTTTGTAAGCTTGCATGTGTTGATTTAATTTAATATATGTGTGGCTATTATCACTATTAAATCTAAATGTATTTCAAAATATTATAAATGAATAATAATATGTGTTATGATGCTAGTCATAAATACATAAGAAATGCATGTGCTAAGTGTATCAAACTCAACCCAAAATTAAGCCAACTAAACCAAATTGGTCCACTTGACCCAAAGTGGCCAATTTGACCTATTTGAGCCAAGTTTTAATCCTACCCAAATTGGATTGAACCAAGCCCATCTAAACCTCCCATCATAATTGTTGATCACCCTAGGTTAATCAATTGTCACAAATTGGGTCAAACTAAGTCAACTTATTCATTTGACCAAGTCAACCCCTTAACCCATTTGAACCCGAACTAGCCAAATTGCAACCTAAGCCAAATCCCTTGAAACTAAAGATTCATACCAAATCAAAATCAATATTAGAATATGACTGGACCTTCAATTGAGTCAAAACAAATCTAATTGGTCCTCTTGACCCAAGTTGACCCAAATTAACCTAAAAAATCAAATTGGGTCAAATCAAAATATAAACCAAATTGATTGCAACCAATGGCTCATGTTCATTCTAAATTGATTGTTAAACTTTACCAAAGCCATGATTGGACCCAATTGAACCCAATTGACTTACTTAGCCCAAATTGACCTAAAGGTTCAAGTTGGCCTAAATTAAAACAAAATCCAAATTAATTGAAACCAAAGCCTAGAATTATCTTTAATTGGTCAACTAAACTAACACCCAACATAAGCTAATTCGACCAATTTAGTCAAATTGGTTAACTTAATCCATTTGACCCAAATGAATTCAAATTAGCCAAAATCAAATCTAAACTAAACTAAACCAAACCAGTTGAACCAAAACATCCCAAATGATCATATGAACTTAACCCAACTCTTGATTTGACCTAATTTGACCAATTGGTCAACTTGACCCAACCTAACCCAATTAGTTTAGGTTTAGTTTATTTTAGGTTAAGGTTTAGATTTTATTTATTCTAGTTTAGTTTATTTTAGTTTAGGTTTAGGTTTATTTTATTTTTATTTTAGTATTAGATCTTTTTCTTTTAGTTTAGGATTTGGGTTTTATTTTTTATTTTTTTAAGTTTATTTTTTGGTTTAGAATTATTTAATTTTTATTTTATGTTTAGGTTTTACTATATTTATGACTTTATTCCTAGGTTTATTTTATTTTTAACATATTTTACATTTTTATTTATTTTATTATATTTTTATTTTTTTTATTTTATTTTTTTGCTTAGGTTTATGTTTTAGTTTAAGTTTTTAATTTATATTATTTTTTATTTTATTTAAGTTTAGGTTATTAATTTATTTTATTTTTAGGTTTAGGTTTTAAGTTTATGGCTTTTGGGGTTTATAGAAGTTTTAGGGGGTTTAGGGTTAGGGAGGTTTAGGGTTTAGGGTTTAGTATTTAGGGTTTAGGGTTTAGGTGCAGGATTAGGTAGTGTCACTAGGATTTAGCAAGTTTAGGTTAGTTAAGGATTTTGGGGCTTAGGGCCTGGTATGGTTTCATTTAGTTTAGGGTCCAGGTCAGGTAGTGTAGGGTTTGAGTTAGGAGGGTTAGGTTTTGGTTTGGGGGTTTAGGGTAGGTTTAGAGAGTTTAGGTTAGGGTTTAAGTTGAGAGTAGTTTAGGGTTAGTTTTATGGTTTAGGGTTAGTTTTAGGGTTTAAGGTTTAGGGTTTATGGTTTATGGTTTAGGATTTAGGGTTTGGGGTTTAAGGTTTAGAGTTTTTTTAAAAAAAATTAAGTAAATCGATATGTTTAGGTTCTTTTTAGTTTATTTAGTTTATTTTTTATTTATTATAGTTTTTATTTTTTATTTTTATTTAGTTTATTTTAAGTTTATTTATTTTAGTTTATGTTTTTTATTATAGTTTGTTTTTTAGGTTTAGGTTTAAGTTTATGTTTATTTTTAGTTTATTTTTATTTTTATTTAATTTTTTAGGTTTAGGTTTTTTTTTTTTTAGGTTTAGATTTAGGTTTTTATTTTATATTTTTAAGTTTAGGTTTTAGGCTTTAAGTTTTTATTTTAGGTTTATTTTTATGTTTTATTTTAGGTTGAGGTTTAGATTCTATTTTTAGTTTTTATTTTACTTTTTTTAGGTTTATTTTATTTTTATATTAAATTTAGTTTTTATTTTATTTATCTTTTTTATATTTAGGTTTATTTTATTTTATTTGTTTAGTTTAGGTTTTTATTTATTTTATTTTAGATTAGTTTATTTTATTTTATTTTATTTCTAGGTTTAGGTTTAGCTTTAGCTTTAGGTTTTAGTTTATGTTTTTATTTTATTTTTTATTTTATTTAGGTTTAGGTTTTATTTATTTATTTAATTTTTAGGTTTTATTTAGTTTAGGTTTTTTTGGTTTTTAGGGTTTAGGGATGAGGGTTTAGGGTTTTGGGTTTTGGGTTTTATGCTTTAGGGTTTAGGGTTTAGCCAGCATCAATTTTAGGGATTTAGATAAGGCATGTACAAAAAATGAATTTTCACTACCAATCCCAAAGCTGATTGTGGACATTGCCTCATCTCATGCAGTTTTCTCTTTCATGGATGGCTCATCTAGATATAACTAAATAAAGATGGTCCCTGAAGATGAAAGAAACACTACTTTAGAACACCGATCGAAGTCTATTATAAGGTCATGCCTTTTAGCCTTAAAATGCCGCTTACATACTATTGGGCTATGACTCGAATCTTTGATGAACTCATTCATCATCATGTCGAGTGCTATCTCAATGATCACGTGGTCAAAAGTAGAGAGAAGGAAGACCATCTCCTTGACTTGAGAGTAGTTTTTGAATAGTTAAGATAATTTAACCTCAAAATGAACCACCTGAAGTGTGAATTCAGAATAGCTTCAAGGAAATTCCTTGGGTTTGTTGTCCAACACCAGGGAATCAAAATAGGTTGAGAGAAGATCAAAGCGATATTAGAAATACCACCCCCTAAAAGTTTAACTTAACTCAGATCATTCCAAGGGTGGTTGGTGTATCTAAGATGCTTTATATCAAACATATTGGAAAAATGTCGGCCATTCTCAACACTTGTCAAAATGGATGTCAAGTTCAAGTGGAATGACAAGTCTGAACATGCCTCAAGACATCAAGCATTACGATAACGCCGTTTGCCCAGAATCCCTATCTGGGCAAGCTCCATACTTTATATTATTACGTTAGATGAGTCCTTTGGTACTTTGTTGGCCAAAGTGAACAATAAAGGTAAGGAAAATGCACTATACTACCTCAACCATCATCTAATCTCTATTATGGCTAATTATCCATCCATTGAGAAGCATTGCCAAGCCTTAGTATTTACATCCATAAACCTACACCACTACATGCTTCCTCATAAGGTGAACTTAATCTCTAAGATCAATCCACTATAGTATCTCATGACACGATCGATGCTATCCAGACATTTGGCATGATGGTCCATGCCCCTCTCGCTATTTGACATTACCTTCATACCCCTCCGCGCATGAAAGGACAAGCGCTAGCAGATTTCTTAGTAGCACACACCCCTCGCTAACTCTCATAGTGATGACTCCCATGAACAAATCATGAACTTAGGGTATACTAGCACTCACCGCTGGAGATGTACTTTGATGGTGCATCTTCCTCTCAAAGAAGAGAAGAACCACAATCTACTATTCCAAGAAAGGCAATGATAGGAATAGATCTCTTAACTCTGTACCATGATGTGATGAGATTTTCATATCATCTGTCCAATCATTGTACCAATAATTAGGCTAAATATGAGGCTCTGATTGCTGGCATGGAGTTAGCCATTACTCTAAGCATCCAGAGCATCAACATCTTCAGGGATTATCAGCTAGTTGTCAACCAAATTGTTGGGTCCTATAAGGTTATAAAGCCCAAGCTCCATCATTAACATAAGTACACCATGGAGTTATTGGCCCAAATCTCAGAGGTTAATATTTATAAGATTCCTCGAGGAGAGAACGCTATAGCGTATGCTTTAGCCAAGCTTTCCAAGGAGTTGGCATGTCTGGAGGTTGAGTCCATATCAATAAAAATCCAAAATAAATGAGTCGTATCCCTTATTGATATTGAACTCATCAAAATGTACTCTCTTGAAGGAAAGGTTGGCATTGCCAAGAAGGATGAGGAGTTAGATTGGAGGCAAACATTTATGGATTACAGTACTACATTCAAGGGTGTCTTGTACTAACTGTCCTTTCATCATATATGATTACACTATTTAGATAAGCATGAATCACATAAGATTGTGATCTAGGTATACACAGGATTATGTGGAGTCAACCAATTTGGTCCAAAGATGAAAGCCAAGATCAAGAGACTAGGATACTATTGGCCATCGATGATCAAATATTGCATGGATATAATTAGGTGATTCCACCAATGTCAAATGCATTGTGTGGTCATTCAACTATTAGGGTGCTAACATAATGGGTCTGATTGATCCTTTATCTTTCAAGGGTCATTGGTTCATCTTAACTATTACTGACTACTTTTGCAAATGGGCGAAGGCAATTTGGCTCAGAGAGCTCACAACTCAACATGTGCTCCAGTGTTTTAGGAACCATATTGCATATAGGTTCGAAGTTCCTCGATGAATTATATCTGATAATGGTATTGCATTCAAGAGCACCAAGATCAATAACTTTGCCTGAAGGCACAACATAGATTTGAGATATTCTATCATCAACTACCTGAGAGCAAATGGCTTAGTAGAAGCCATTAAGAAAACTCTCATCCAAATACAAAAGAAGACACTGGACAACAACAAGTTACAGGGCCATGAGTAGTTTGTTGAAGCCTTGTGGGACTACCACACCACATATAGAACTCCAACTCAATCTACTCCTTTCTACTTAGTGCATGGGTATGAAGTCATTCTACCATTAGAAGTCCAACTCCCATCACTAATGATAGTTGTGGGTAGCAAGATCACAATAAAGTAGAACACCAAGTTATGGTTAGAAGATTTTGAAGGTTTGGTGGAGAGAAGCCTGCAGGCATGTCAAAATCTCAAGTTATACAAAGCTAACATAATTCATGCTCACAATAAGTTGGTCCATCCTAGAGCTTTCCAAATAAGAGAGCTTATTTTAGTTCTAAGGAGATCGATTGCCCCATCGTAAGATGGGAGGCAAGTTTGAACCCACTTGGGAAGGTCCTTTTCCATAGAGATGGCCTACCAAGAGGATCTTATCGCCTTATTAATCATAAGGGAGAGCGCCCAATGCTTCCAATCAATGGGCTCTACTTAAAGAAATATTATAAATCATGTTTAAAAATAATTATTATTAATGAAAATTCTATCTCGAATTCAATCTCTTCCAAGTTAAAAGTATTCTTGTTTTTGAATTCACCATGATATGTTTATGGTAGGTGTAAGGAACCCGAGCAGTGTCCTATCATTCATTGACACAACACAAACATAAACTACACACAAAGATATAAAACTAACCCATATCTTTTATCTTAGGCTACTCAGAGTTGAGATAATGCCACCAGTGGCACTCACTTAGTAGCTGCTCTAGGTCAGGATGACTTGCTACCCTGCTTGTGTGTCATCCCTGTGGTCTTCTTGCTTTGGAGGATGCAAGTCTGCTATGCTTTCCTTCCTTACTTGACCACTGCACATCGATGAGTGCTTGTTAGTTTGATAGGCCTTATTGCATGGTTGATAACCTACCTCATGTTTGCTTCATATAAGAGGATGTCAGTCTAGTATGCTTTCTTCTTGAATTAGCCTTCATGCACTGACTAGGTCAAGTATATTTAAGGTTTAGGATAAGTTCCCTACTGGCTCCTTCCCTCTGCTTCAAGTCAGTCCCCTTCCTCGATGCTCTAGTAGTCGCACTAGGTCGATAGCATATGTCTCACCAATGATAGACTATCCCGAAGATCAGTTCCACTTGGAAAGTTATAAGCTTACACGCTTTTGTTTCTAAATTGATCATTGCACACCAGCAGGCACCTTAGATTGGTTGGTTCTCACTATACGAATCCATACACCAATCATGTTGATGGATACACAATAGGTTGATTGGTTTTCGCACCTTAAGATGCACCACTCATGGCAAATGTAAGTCTATTACGCTTTCTCCTTGAGTTAGCCACCGTACCCTTATAGGCTTTTTTCTGGGCTGGGATAACTCCCCTAGCACCTCCCCGTGGGCACTATATTTGGATCACATCCTTTGTGACCTCATTTAGACTACTGCTTAGTATTAAATTAGATAATTCCCTTTTCTAGTAACCACCTATGGTTGGAGAATCATCTGTGGATGTGCATTCTCCCTTGGTTCAATAAATGAGATCAAGGCCGCCATAGCCCCTTCTCGGTGGTCCCTCGCACACCAATAGGGTCCACATAAACATATAAAAAAATATAAATTCACTTATGAATTAGGAGGACACCCTAGCACCTTTTCCCATGCATATCCTATTTTAGGCAAAAACTCCTATAGAATCGCTGACTACTCTTGAGTTTCTAAGTCCCTAACAAAATTCACTTAATAGTCACCCCTAAGTTGAGTTTGATTTGTTGTACTACCAAAAGGTCACCCCAGCGGTTGTTCCCTACTTTAGAAGATGTAAGTCTAACACGCCTTCTTCCTAGCACAGCCATTACACACCAAAAGGCAACCCCTTAGGTTGGCTAGCTCTATGCCAGGGCCAGTAGATTATCCCTTTGGATTTGTAAATCTGAGATAAGACAAGTTTGATATGGCCCCTTCTCAATGGGTCCATTGCACCCCATCATGGTCCATAAAATAAATCTATCAAATTTGACCAGCTCACATCCCCAACGGATATGCCCTCAGTTTGAAATCAAACTAAACCAAACAAACCATATCAAAACACATGAAATTAAGATAAAATTAATCTTGACTACTTTTGAGTTGACATAAGTCCCCAACGACATTCACTAAGTAGTCACCCTAGGTCAAGTTTGATTTATTGTGCATCCAACAAGTCACCCTAGCTGTTGTTCCTCGCTTTGGAAGTTGTAGGTCTGCTACGCCTTCTTCTTAGCACAATTGTTGCACACTGAATGGCAACTCCTTTGGTTGGGTAGATCTTCCCCGCAACTAGTAAACTATCCCTTTGGATTTGTAAACTTGAGGTAGGTCAAGGCTGATATAACCTCTTCTCAGTGGGTCCATCATGTACAGACAAGGTCCATACACTAACTCAGAATAAATTAAACTTAATCTGAATTTCCCTAGTGGAGTTAAATCACATCCTTCTCTCCAATGTAGCCCAATATCATATATAAACAAGTCAAGCAAACAAATAAAATTCAAAACCAACCTCCTCAATGGATCCAAATTAAATAACTCCCCCAATAGAGCCTAAATCAAAGAAATCTAACCAAACTCTTATCCCTAGTGGATACATCCCCAAACAAATCTATGAAATGAAACTCAAATCCCAATCCCTAGTGGATAGCCCAAACCTGCTTCCCTAGTGGAAGGTTCATATACCTGATCCCCAGTGGACTCGACCCCATATCTCTAGCAAATATCCCTAGCAAACTCAAGGGGTAATCTCTAAGCTAATGGTCAAAGAGCAACAATAAATCCTAAAGAGATAAACCCCCTAACTATTACAATAATGAAGGAAAAAAGTAAATGAGAAACCAAAAAATCAATTGTAGAAAATCCATGTAAGCAGCAGCAAACTTCATTTGGTCCATCTGATACCAACAAGATCCACCTTTAAGACTCTCCCAACCTATAAAAGAAATCCACAACATACTTTTGAAAGGATGACTATAATTAACCAACCATAAAAAGTAAGAGCAAATAAAAGGAGTATAGTAGAGAAAAGGCTTAGGCTCAGTTATAATCATTTCATTAAGCAACACTATATGTAAGCACCAAAACTTCAGCAGAAGGGTTACAAAGCCATCATAGCTAGCATACCTCATGTAGCCCAATCATCCAAAGTCTATCATCTAGAAAGGCTACAAAATCCTCCAAACAACAAACATAATAGCCAACCACCAAGCCACTAGAACAACCAAGCCTAATAAGGCAGATAATCAACCAACCATCAGGGATAGCAGTAATATAGTAAGAGCACCACCAAAGCCATCACCAAAAAAGAGTAACAAAATCAAAAATAAAAAGCATCATGATTGGGGTAACAACACAAACCAAAGAAAAACAAGAGCAAAAAGGAAAAAAAACACAAGTGCTCATATCCTCCACCAATAAAGCAAAAAAAAGAGCTAGTAAAAACACCCATCTTAACTGTAAAAGGGGTGGGCAGCAAGGCTGCCACTTAAACAAGAAAAATGGGGTCAATTGTAGCCAAGAGAGAATAAATAAAGTAGGAGGAAATGTGAAATTTTGGTCACAGAAAGAACACCAGCAGGTTCCTAGAACAATCACCAAAGGAGTAAGAAAAATTGACCAAAATAGCAACCCCTCTAAACAACCCAGTTAGCCAATACAACCAACCAAACCAGCCAGCCAACATATCCTCCTAGCCAACCACCACAGCAGTTGAAGTCCCAAGTCAGTGTAAATACCAACAGGAGTCATCAATCCAAAATCACCCAAGATAGCTAAGGAAAGGGTGGAAGAAAATAGCAACCACCAAATCCAACCAAGGCTAAAGAAAATCCGATCAAGGTAAGTAGAACAGCCAGCAAAAGATAAAAATGGTATAAAGCCCAGTAAGATAGACTACAAGCCAACCAACATGAACAACAACAATAAAGGCACCTAACCAAGCCACTAGCATTGAGGCCAACTAACAGCCACAAAATAGCCTTCAACTAGCCAATCCAGAACAATACCCAAACCCAAAGCCGAAGTAGCCAAAGGAGGAAGGCCAATCCAGGAGGAGGTCAAAACCATAACCAAAAGAAACAAAATAAAATTAGCAAAACCAACCACCAAGCTGAAGTCAACAAAATAGAGCAGGCAACAAACAACCTCTACCATGCCAAAATTAATCCAAAGATAAACCACCTACAACTCCCCAGATCAGTCACCAATAGAAAATGAAAAAAATTGCGAAAATAGCTAGCCAACCCAAATACCAAGAAAGCCACCACAAATACCAGAGTGATCAAACTCGTGTATGTTAGCAAGCCCTAGAAAAGGCAAAATGCATACATAAAAAAAAACCTACAAATATATAGCCACAACCCAAAAGAGGATATAAAAAATAGCCAAGGGAAAATTATGGTAAACACCCAGCCAGATAAATAGAAGCCACCAAGCTAAAAAAAAAACAACCCAAGCTGCACTTACAATAACCACTAGGTAGCAAAAACCAAGCCAATCCAAAAGTAAGAGATCAAAAACATAACCTAGCTCAGGCCAAAGAGAGAAAAAAAGTAGATAACCACAACACAAAGAAGGTTTAACAAGGAGCAACCAAAAGTGAAAGATCATAAGAAACCAACAGCAAAAACCAAGCCAAGAATTTATAATCAGAGATAAGGCAATCTAGTATTATCTAGATTAATCAATCCTCTTAATAGTTTAGGCAAAGTTTGGTTGTCAAGTAAAATGAACTCAGTTAAGTTGGCACTAAAGTTAGCCAAATAATCAGCACAAGCATTACCTTCATGAAGGATGTGGGAAATTTTGAAACAAACTTGAGAAAGAAGATTTTTTAGTATGATTAAGAAGATAAAATAATTCATCATTTATTTGGAATTAAGCATGTCAAGAAGCAAGAGAGCATCAACTTCAATCCGGATGTTGAGAAAACCTCTATTCAAACAAATTTCAATAGCTTTACAAGTAGCCATAAGCTCAATAAATAAAATAGAATAGGCTTTAAGAGGATAGGCAATAGCACAAATGACAATACCTTTAGAATCCTTAAGGATACCACCACAACCATATTTATTGGAAGCTACAGAACCATTAGTATTTACTTTAGTCAAATTGTCTTTAGGTTTGATCCAATGGATAATCCTAGTACTTTTAAATTTTGGCTACAAATTTATAACCTCTAAAATGAATATTACTAATAAGATTGTCATTAAAAAGAGCATGAATTTTTTCTTTAGTTATAGCCAGGTTCCTTTTATGGTTCACTAGAATACAATAATATTTAGCATTATTTCTATCCATCCAGATGAACTAGATAAGGGTAATAGCAATTAAAACTTTGATATGACCTTTCACAATATATTTGAAATAGACTTCAAGAAGTTGACATAAAGAAAGAGAACCCTGAAAATAGTTGGTATTAAATAAATCATCATACCAAAACCATAATTTAGAAGCAATAGCACCATTGATAAAACATGATTTACATTTCCAATATGAAAGCAATAATAGCACTTTGAAGTTATGTAAAACCCTTTAGTCCAAGGCAAAGAGTCCAGGAATAAAGCTAATCAAAATCCTCCAAGCTAAAATTGAATAGGAAATGGGAATGATATTGTTCCAAAGTTTAATAAAAAACATTAGAGGGGTTTTGATTATCTCTAATAAAATTCCAAACCACTTTAAGAACAATGACACCATTATAAGAATGCTTAAAAAGAATTTGGTCAGGTTTGCTAAAAGAAATGGGGATATTTTTAAAGTTGTCAAAAAGAGAAATAGGGATATAATTCTCAAGTTTGCTTTCATTCCAATTGTAATTAAGCCAAAAAAATTAACTTTGATAGTAGCAGTAGAGTGGGCAGATAAAACGATGTCAATAGAATCATTAACAATCCAATTTTCTTTCCAAAAGAAGAAAGAACTAGACTGAATACTCAAAGATATTAATGATTTGGTAACCCATTTAATGGAGCAAAGCCTTTTCCAAATTAGAGAGCCATCAATTTTATAAGCATAGTTAAGGAGGTGTTTACCTTGGCAATTTTTTTGTCATAAAAATTAGCCCAAAGGCTATCATTATTTCTAAAATTTCACCAGATCTATGAGATAAAGTAGTGATAGCTTCATGAATAGGCTTACAACCAAGAGCACCTTCTCTCAAAGGATCACAACATTTATGCCAAGATGTCCAATGCATTCTTTTGGTAGAATTATTGGAGCCCCAAAAATTTGTTAAGCAAATGATCAATTCGATAAGTGTAGCACTAGTGGGGATAATAGTTTGAATTAAATAAAGAGACGAGTTGAGGGTGCTTTTAAGAATAGTGAGCCTACCACCAAAGGAAAGTAAATGGAATTCCCAAACAAAAATTTTATTTGAAATTTTTTGAATTAACTGATCAAAGAGACGAGAACATTTCGGGCCTTTAAAGAGCGGAGCACCCTAGTACTTAAGAGGTAAGTGTTAATGTTTAAAATTAGTGATAATTGATTTTATTATTGGAGATACTATAGGAAGTGATAAAGCGACTTTTATTATCATTGATAGAAAGGCCACTTTCTACCAAATTTATTTAAAAAAGACTTGAGATGCGATGTGATGAATAGAAGCATTGTAAAAAAAATAATGAAATCATCAAAAACTTAAATGTAAAATAGCAAGACCACCAAGAGTTATGTAGTACATACTAGGATTGTTTAGAAAAAATCATTGATGCTCCTAGATTAGTACTCAACAACAATAAATAAAACAAGAGATAAAAGATCCCTTATCATAAGCCATGGAAAGAGGGAAAGAAACCCAAGGCTTCCCCATTAAGAAAAATCAGAAACCAAGCATTATTAATATAATTTTTAATAAAAAAAATAAATTTAGCAGAAAACCCAAATAAATTCAGAATATGGAAAAGGAAATCCCAAGAGATGTTATCAAAGGCTTTGGTAATATCTAATTTGAAAAGAATGTTTCCACCTCTAGTCTTGGCATCAAGATCATGAATTAATTCTTGGGAAAGTAAAATATTATTAGAAATGGATCTACCTTTAACAAAACCAATTTGGTTGAGAGAGATAGTTCTATTATGTGAAGGACTAAGTTTATTAGTAAGAATATTGGAAATCAGCTTATTGAAGAAGGTGCAAAGACTAATAAGTCTAAAATCACTCCAATACTCTGGATTATCTTTTTTAGGTTTGAGAATAATAGATGTAATAGAAAAATATCTAGGAGAAGGATTACCATTTAAAAAATCAATCACAACCTTAGCCAAACCATTTTTAATTATAAACCAACATTTTTGATAAAATTGAGTAGTGAAACCCTCCGGACTAGCAACATAATCTATGTTCATGCTATTCAGAAATTTGAAAATTTCATCTTCATTAGGCACAATGGTAAGCAAATCATTATCATCATTAGTAATAATAGAAGGAATCAAGAGTGATTGAGAAATAGCTTTATAAGAGAAATTCTAATTAAGCATATCTCTAAGTAATTAATAATTGATTTCTTATAATCATTATTCTCCATAATCCAATCTCCATTATCATTTTTAATTTTTTGAGTATTTTAAAGCTCTTTTTTTTATTAACCAAAGCATGGAAATACTTAGTATTCTTGTCACCATCCATAATATGTTTACTAGCAGCTTTCTGGCACCAATAAGTCTCTTCCATATTTTAGAAGTTAACGAGTTTATCTTTCTCCTCAGTTAGGTCTATAATCTTAGAAGGATCAAACATAACAGAGACTTCAAGATCACAAACCAATTTTTCCATATATTTAATATTAGCTAAATGGTTTTAAAATAATGCTTGTTCTATCAGCCCAAATTTTGTTTAAGTTTTTTAAGTTTAAACCAAAGTCTACTCATCCCCATAATCGAATTATCAAGATGTAAATGAGCATTCCAATTATTATCCACAACATTAAAAAATGAATATGTTGAATCCACATGTTTTGAAATCTAAAAGGAGAGAGGTTTTTTAGTCTATTAGAATTATCTTTAGAAACTAGAAGAGAAGCATGATTTGACAATGTTCTACTTAAATGGTCAACAAAAGTAATAGGCCATTGAGTAATCCAATGATTATAAAAAGAATTTGGTCCAACCTTGCCAAAGTTTAGAGTTTTGCCAAGTATAATTAGAGCCCTTGAAGCCAATATCAATTAAATTATAATCAAGGATCATATTGTAGAAATCTTCCATTGAATAAATATTAGAGAGCAACCACCACTTCATTTAGAAGAGAATAAAATGGTGTTGACCACCAACAAACCAAGGTTTGTTGAGAAGCAAAATTCTTAAATTATCCTAAAGAAGATTTCTACCAAATCTATAATAACATGCATAAACAAAAGAGACCAAAACACAATAATCACCATAAGAGATTTGAGCAATTTGATGAAAGTCATCAAGAATATAGACCTCAAAAAATTATTTCAAAAACACCAAATCTTATTACTAACATTAGAGAAAAATTTATTGAAATCGATCATTCTAGGAACATGGTTAATTTTATTAGCATGAATAAGAGGCTCCAAAATAATAAGAAAAGAAATATTATGAATGTGACAAAGATTTCTAATATGATTACGAATAAAGAGGGTACTGATCCCTTTAACATTCTGAACAAGAAAATTAAACATAAGAAAATAGAAAAAGGGGGGTTAAGCAAAGGTTATTAAAAGAGGAGTGAGAGGCTACAACAGATCTAGTGTTTTTGGGAAATTTGGGAGGGAAATTTTTAATTTTTTTTCTTTTTAACATGATAAGTTTGGAAGCCATTTTCTTTTCCCCTAGAGTCTTCATCCAAGTAAGATTTAGTAACATTGTCTTAGGTTTAGGAGAAATCTCCAAGTGTCTGGAGTGAAGTTCACCTTCTTCCAAATCCATATTTAGTTGAAAAGTAGGATTAACATGAATATCAAGATTAGAAATGAGAGATGGTGATGATTTATAACAACTTAAAGCACAAGTAGTAAAATCCAAGATCAAAATTTTTCAGATGCTCAACATCATCTAAATCATCATTAAAAGCTTCATTTTCATCCAAAGCCATATAGATGTTAGAATAGAATTAAAAGAAATAGAATCATCTTCTAATAACTTATAGAATTTATTATTCTCCACATTAGAAATATTCAAATTCAAAGAAGGAATAATGGTAAATCATCTTTCCCAGTTTGAATATTGGTCGAATCCCTACCAACATTAGAAGCCGAAGCATGTTCAACAGGATTAACCCCAATATCTAAGGAATCAACCTCAATAACATCCTTCATACCATCCTTAGGATATGAGGCAAATTTTTGAACATAAGTAGGAATTGGCTTATGGGTAGATACAACATTTTCCTTAAGAGGAATTCTTTTTTTTTTTAAGTGGGGATGGAGAATAAAACATTAATTGTCAAGAACATGTATTTTACAATGGGAACAAAAAATTAGAGGGTTCTCCAATTCAACCTTTTGTGAATACCCATATTTTTTAGAGCTAATCCAAATTTCCATATGGTATTTTTTAGTTATGTCTAATTCCACGAGGATCTGAGCCACAAAAAGGTGAGATCATTCAACAGTTGCTTGGTCGAGTTTCAAAGGCAGGCAAAATATAGCCCTGATAGCAAAAAACACATGATGGGAAATAAAATGAATGCACATATTAGGAAGATATAACCACATAGGGATAATAGCAGATTCCTTCTTAATGTCAAAAGGGGTGACTACAGAAACAAATTTGACAATTAAATATGAACTAAGAATGATGCAAAAAAACAAATGAATAATCGGATCATTACAAAGTTGAATCAAGATATGTCGAGGGTCAATAATACCAACTAAGAAGGCACCCGTAAGCTTGAGATTAATGAAAAAAGAACTGATCTTATCCAAATTTGGATGACACAAAGCAAATTTATCGATAAGAGAAAATTCAAAAGGTTTTTCCAACTTTTCAACATCCACATCAAAGCACATTATGATCGGTAAACCTCTAAAAGACATCGAAATGAGATTAACCAAATCAATAGAGGGAGAAATCTTACCAAAGAGCAATTCCTTAAAAGATTTAGTAGAAGATGCAACATTAGGGCCACCAATCCCCAAAATGTTAGATGCCATAGCCGAAACATTCATATTTTGAGGTGGAACCCAAGGAATAAAACTCACCGCAACCATGGTCAATGACAAAACATCATGCAAATAGCTAGATGCCATTCAAGCCTTTAAAATCAAAAATCAAAGCCAAAGACACAAAACCCTAATCGTGGCGCCAAGAGGGATTTGAAAATCACCATAGAACAAGAGAATGCTTGGGGGAGGATTGTCAGTTTAGGGTTTAGCATTGTAGGTTTAGGGTTTAGGGTTTAGGATTTTTTTTTTATTTTTTAAAATTAGGTAAACTCGTAGGTTTAGGTTTATTTAATTAATTTAGTTTATTTTATATTTACTTTAGTTTATTTTATTTTTCATTTTTATTTAGGTTTATTTTTATTTTTATTTAGTTTAGTTTATTTATTTTAGGTTTATTTTATTTTATTTTTTAGTTTAAGTTTAGGTTTATGTTTAATTTTTGGTTTAATTATATTTTTATTTTATTTTTTAGGTTTAGGTTTTATTTTTTTAATTTTTATGTTTAGGTTTAAGTTTTATTTTATTTTAGGTTTAGGTTTTAGATTTTATTTTGGTTTATTTTAGGTATTCTTCTTAGTTTTTGGTTTAGGTTTATTTTTAGTTTATTTTATTATATTTAGTCTAGGTTTAGGTTTAAGTTTAGGTTTTATCAATTTTAGTTTAGTTTATCTTAGTTTAGGTTTACATTTATTTTATTTTTATTTTAGGTTTAGGTCTTTTTTTAAGTTTAGGGTTTAGGTTTTATTTTTCTTTATTTTAGGTTTTATTTTTTCTTTATTTTTTAGTTTTAATTTTTTTTACTTTTACTTTATTTTATTTGTATTTTAGGTTTAGTTTTTTTTTTAGGTTTTATTTATTTATTTTAATTTAGTTTAGGTTTTCATTTATTTTATTTTATTTAGTTTTATTTTTTATTTTATTTCTTTAGGTTTAGGTTTAGTTTTAGGTTTTAGTTTATGTTTTATTTTATTTATTTTTTTTCATTTTATTTTGCTTAGGTTTTATTAATTTAATTTTTTTGTTTCATTTAATTTAGGTTAAGTTTTTTCTTGGGTTTAGGATTTAGGTTTAGGTTTTTATTTTAGGTTTGATTTTATTTTAGGTTAAGGTTTATTTTAGTTTATTTTATTTTATTTAGTTTAGGTTGAGGTTTAGTTTATTTTAGGTTTAGGTTTAGGTTTTATTTATTTTAGTTTAGTTTAGGTTTATTTTATTTTATTTATTTTACTTTATTTTAGCTTTAGTTTTATTTTTAGTTTAGAGTTTGGGTATTATTTTATTTACTTTACATTTATTTTTAGGTTTAGGTTTTATTTTGTTTTATTTTATTTTATTTTATTTTAAGTTTAGTTTTTATTTTATTTTTCTTTTATTCCAGTATATTTTATTTTATTTTAGTTTAGGTTTTATTTATTTTATTTAATTTATTTTATTTTTATTTTATTTTATTTTATGTATAGGTTTAGGTTTAAGTTAAGTTTTATTTTATTTTATTTATGTATTTAGGTCTTATTTAATTATTTATTTGCGCTTTATACTAGTTTTTTTTAGGTTTATGGTATTTAGGTTGGGTTTTTTAGGTTAGTTAGGGTTTAGGGTAGAGGGAGGGAGAGTTTAGGAGGTTAGGAGTTTAGTTATTTAGGATTTAGAGTTATTAGGACAGTTTAGGAGTTTAGGAGTATTAGTGGTTAGGAAGATTTAGGGAGATTAGGGTCATATTTTTTGGATGGTCATTTTTAGTATTTTTAGGGAAGTTTAGAGTTAGTGGTTATAGGTTTAGAGTAGGGTTTAGGGTTTATGTTTTGGGTTATAGTTTAGGTTTTATTTATTTATATTTTAGTTTATTTTAATTAGTTTTATTTTATTTTAATTTATTTTATTTTTATTTTTCATTTAGCTTTCATTATATTTTTGCTTAGGTATTTTATTTTTTTTTATTTTTAGGTTTTATTTAGTTTAGGTTTAAGTTTTTAGATTTTTAGGTTTTTATTTTAGTTTTATTTTTACAATTTATTTTTATATTTAGTTAAGTTTATTTCTAGTTTATTTTATTTTATTTAGTTTAGGGTATAGGTTTAGTTTAATTTAGTTTAGATTTAGTTTATTTATTTTAGTTTAGGTTTAAGTTTATTTTATTTTGTTTATTTTATTTTATTTTAGGTTTAGTTTTCTTTGGTTGGGTTTGGTTTATTTATTATTTATTTTGCTTTTATTTTTTACATTTATATTTATTTAGTTTTATTATATTTATTTTAGCCTGTTTTATTTTTATTTTAAGTTTAGTTTTAATTTTATTTAGGTTTTATATTCTTAGGTTTATTTTATTTTTATTTTAGTTTAGGTTTTATTTATTTAATATTTTATTTATTATTTTATTATTTTATTTTAGGTTTTAGGTTTTAGTTTAGGTTATGATTTTATTTATTTAGGTTTAAATTTTATTTATTTTATTTAGGTTTTATTTTATTTAGTTTTAGGCTTTAGTTTAGGTTTAGGTTTAGGGTTTTAGGGTTGGGTTTACCATTTAGTTAGGATTAAGGTAGGGTTTAGGTTTGGTTTTTTTTTATTTATGTTTAGGTTTAGGTTTTATTATATTCTTTAAGTTTATTTTTTTTTGGTTTTAGTAGTATATGTTTATTTTATTTATTTTATTTTATTGGTTTAGGGTTTAGGTTTACTTTATTTTATGTTTAGGTTTAGTTTTATTTATTTTAGTTTAGTTTATTTTAATCGTGGTTTAGGTTTATTTTATTTTATTTATTTCAGTTTTAGGTTTTTTTTTAGTTTAAGGTTTAGGATTTAATTTTTATTTATTTTTAGGTTTTATTTTTATGTTTTGTATTTTATTTTAGGTTTAGTTTTATTTTGTTTTATTTTAGGTTTATATTATTTTATTTTGGTTTAGTTTTTTTATTTTATTTATTTTTATCTTTAAGTTTATTTTAATTTTTAGTTTATTTAAGTTTTATTTATTTTATGTTTGTAATTTTTTTATTTTATTTTATTTTTAGTTTTAGTTTTAAGTTTAGGTTTAGGTTTAGGTTTTATTTTATTTTATTATTTTATTTTATTTAGGTTTTATTTTTTATTTATTTTATCTTTAGGTTTTATTTCTTTAAGATTAGGTTTTCAATTTTGTGATTTAGGATTAGGGTTTAGGGTTTAGTTTTTAGGGTTTGGGGTTCAAGGTTTAGGGTTTAGGGTTTAGGGTTTTAGGGTTTAGGGTTAACGGTTAAGATTTTTTTTCATTTTTTTTTATTTTTTATTTTCAGGGTTTAGGGTTTAAATTTTAGTTCAGGGTTTAGGGTTTTATTTATTTATAAATAGAGAACAAATTGAGATTCAACATTTCATCTTTTCAATTTCATCAACCAAGTAACACACTAAGTTTTCTATAACCCCAGTGATGACGTCAACAAAAAATGAGCACGCATAGAACAAATCAAAAACCCTAGATAACTAGAACCGTCTCTATTATAATGACATAGTTCCATAAGAAATAGATCAGATCGACTGTTCTTTAGTTTCTCCAGTTTCGATCATAACCACCTCGGCCTCTCAAGTAGCGGGATCGACTATCATATCCTCGATCTCTCTCTCACCACCACCACGAATGTAACCTCCATCGCTCCTCCCACCTCCATAACCACCATCGCCCCA
The DNA here is from genome assembly GCA_021442155.1 of Cymbidium sinense. Lineage (NCBI taxonomy): Eukaryota > Viridiplantae > Streptophyta > Magnoliopsida > Asparagales > Orchidaceae > Cymbidium > Cymbidium sinense. Next base: position 112,215 of record JAKCPB010001096.1, read on the forward strand.
CCACCTCCATATCACCATCACTTCAGATCCCCACCACCACTATGATAACTGTCGCCTCTATCTTCACCTCCACCGCCACATCTAGATTAAGCCTGGTTGATGGTGATGTTGCTGCCATCAAGGTTCTGAGCATTCTTAGGGTTCAGGTTTAGGTTTATTAGGCTTTAAGGTTTAGGTTTATTTTTAAATTTATTTAGTTACTTTAGGTTTAGGTTTTGGGGTTTAGGTTTAGGATTTAGGTTAGGGTTTAGGGTTGAGTTTAGTATAGTGGTTTGGGAGGGTTTATGGTTTGGGTTAGGTTTAAGCTTAGGGTTGGGTTTAGATTTAGTTTAGGGTTGGGTTAGTTTTTAGGTATGGTTTGGGTGGTGGGTTAGGTTTAGGGTTTAAGATTTAGGGTTTAGGTTAATTGTTTAAAGTTTATGGTATGGTATAGAAGAGTGGCCTGTCAGTGGTGTGGGTAGTGTCAGTTTGTGGTGGGAGGGTTTTAGGGTTTAGGGTTTAGGGTATGTAGGGTAGGGTTTAGCATTTAGGTTAAATGGTCAGGTTTAGGGTTTATAGTTTCATGAAGTCATTTAGAGTTTTAGTTTTGGTTTAATAAAAAAAGTCAACCAAGAGGTTTAGGTTTATTTATTTATTTTATTTTAGTTTATTTATTATTTTATTTAGGTTTATTTTATTTTGTTTGTTTAGTCTTTATTTTAGGTATATTTATAGTTTAGGTTTTATTTTATTTTTTTTAGGTTTAGGTAGATTATTTTTAGTTTAGTTTTATTTTATTTTATTTATTAGGTTTTGGTTTTTTTTTATTTTTTAGGTTTAGGTTTAGTTTTTTTTATTTTTTAGGTCTAGATTTTAGGTTTATTTTTAGGTTTTATTTTTTAGTTTATGTTTAGGTTTATTTTTAGTTTATTTTAGTTTAATTAGTTTATGTTTAGGTTTAGATTCAATTTCTTTAAGGTTTAGGTTTTATTTATTTTAGATTAGTTTATTTTAGTTTAGGTTTAGGTTTATTTTATTTTGTTTATTTTATTTTTATTTTAGGTTTAATTTTTAGTTTAGGGTTTAGGTTTTATTTTGTATATATTTTTAGGTTTTATTAAAATGTTTTTTTTAGGTTTAGGTTTCTATTTACCTTTTATTTTATTTTATTTTTATTTTACGTTTAGTTTTTATTTTATTTAGCTTTTTTATTCTTTGGTTTATTTTATTATTTAGTTTAGTATAGGTTTTTATTAATTTTATTTTAGTTTATTTTATTTTATTTTAGGTTTAGGTTTAGGTTCTAATTTAGGTTTTATTTTATTTTATTTTTTAGGTTTTTATTTCATTATTTTTTTAGATTTTATTTAGTTTAGGTTTTATTTTAGGTTTAGGGTTTAGGGTTTTGAGTTTTAGTGTTTATGGTTTTGGGGTTTAGGGTTTTGGGGGATTTTAGGATTTAGTGTTTAGGCTTTGTGGGTTTAGGATTTTATGGTTTAGGGTTAGCTTGGTTTAGGGTTTAGTTGACCAATTGAAGTTGATTGTAGGCTTTGGTTTTTCAATTATTTAGATTTGGTTTTATTTAGGCCAACTTGAACCTTTAGGTCAATTTGAGCTAAGTAGGTCAATTGGGTTCAATTAGGTCCAATCATGGCTTTGGTCAAGTTCAACAATCAATTTGGAATGAACTTGAGCTATTAGTTGCAATCAATTTGGTTTATATTTTAATTTAACCCAATTTAGTCTTTTAGGTCAATTTGGGTCAACTTAGGTCAAGAGGGCCAATTGGGTTTGGTTTGACAAATTGAAGGTCAAGTCATATTTAAATATTGATTTTGATTTTGTATGAATCATTGGTTTAAAGTGATTTGGCTTAGGTTGCACCTTGGCTAGTTTGTGTTCATATGGGTTAAGGGGTTGACTTGGTCAACAAGTTGACTTGGTTTGACCAATTTATGACAATTGATCAACCTAGGGTGATCAACGATCATGATGGGAGGTTTTGATGGACTTCATTCAATCCAATTTGAGTAGGAGTAGAACTTGGCTCAAATAGGTCAAATTGGCCACTTAATGGGCCAATTGGGTTTAATTGGCTTGATTTTGGATTGAGTTTGATTTAGTTGAGTTTATTTATGGATTTGATTGATATACAAATTAATATATTGGCTTGGGTTCAATTGGGTTTTGGTTCATTTGAACATTTCAAGTCAAAAGGTTAAGTTGGGTTTGACTTGGGTTGAATTTGGTTTGGCTTGATGATTGTATATTTCATTTATATTTGTGAATATGATTGAAAGTAAGAATGATTCATGAGAAAATCAATTGAATTTGGGTTTTGGAATGAAGGAATTTGCTAAGTCCATGGAGTTGGTCATTTGGCTTAGGTTTGGATTTTGATTTGGTTTAATTTAGTTTTGATTTAAAATTTATATTTCATTTAAATTTCTCAAGATGATTGAAAATATGATTGATTTGTTAGAAAATCAATTGAGTTTGACTTGATTTGGATTAAGATTTGGCTAAGTCCATGGATAGGTCATATGGCTTAGTGGGTTTTGATTTAATTTGATTTAGTTTGATTTAATTTTGATCATTTGAATGTAGATTTGATTTTATTTAGAAAGATGATTGAAGATATAAATTGATTATGAGAAATGAATGATTTTGGATTGATTTGGATTAAGATTTGGCTAAGTCCATGGATAGGTCATGGATAGGAAAGGTTTCAAGTTTGGATTTGATCATGTCAATCATTTGATTTTAGAATTTGGCTTTGGATTTGGATTTGAATTTGATGTTTGAATTGAACTTGAGGTTTGGTTTGAGAAGGTGAACATGGATTACATTTAGGTTGTAGGGTAGGTGGATTATCCTAATCCAAGGAATAAATAATCATGGTTAACCCTTTTAAGTCTTTAGGCTTGGGTTAAGTGTTTACCTAATTTTTAAAGGTGTCTTATGACTAGGAAAGTCTTAGTGTCCAGAAGACTCTTATGCCTAAGATGGGAAGATTGATTCATCACTCCAAAATTGAGGTTAATAGGCCTTAGGCTCCATAGTGTTTTCCTTGAAGATAGATGATTGGAAGATTAAAGCCAAGTTTCACAAATATAGACTCAGATACATCTTTCAAAGCTTTGCTTGGGAGACCATGGATACATGAGAACAACATAGTTTGATCCTCTCTACATCAAGATGAAGTTTGTGAGAGGTGGAATTGTCTATGTCAAAGGAGATCTCCTCAAAATCAATTCTCAAGAACTTGGCAAAATTTAAAAATTAAAAAATAAAAGAAAAGAAAAAAGAGAAATGAAAGAAAAAGAAAATAAATGGGAGCTAAAATAGACTTGGAGGAGGAAGTGGAGCATGACCACTCATAATGGTACCCAAACATATGGGGGACAACTTGACCTCCACCAGGAAAGAGGTTCAGAGGCACCTAGCGGAAAACCTCATTATTGGCTACCCAATAGAAGATATGTCCCCACTTCCAAGAGTACTCCTGCATCCATATAGACTTAGAATCTAGTTCATATGATGAGTCTTATATGGTTTATGACTACCTTTCTCATGAGATTTTCTTAGAGATGACATTTGAGATAGCTATGAAGAATAGGCTCTAAAGAAAAGCATAAGTGTATCCAAGTCTATATGTGAAATAGTTAGGCATCGCTTAGAACCTTAGCCCTAACCCCACTTGCCTCTCAAAAAGCTAAGGGTTTGATAGTTAAGGATGCCCAAGTCATCCATAGTGAAGACTCATAGATTTTTTTTGGGAGCATAATCCTCAAGTCAAGAAGTTGATGTAAAAATTAAGGATGATTCATAGAGATTTAATAGAATTACCTTTGATTGGTACTTGCCTTGTGTTCATAATTAGCAAAGAAAGGGTTAATCCCACAATTAGTCAAAGCACGTGGACTACTTGAAAGAATATGGAAGAACAAATGCAAAAGTTCTCAATCAAAATGAGACTAGGATTCAATATAGTGGGTCCAGTTGATGATGATAATTACTACTTAGTCATCACCAATCATTTAGAATCTCATAGGTTCTTTTCAAATCACATTAAATCATATGAGGACTTGTGTTTAGAAACTTTAGATGATCCAGATGATTTTGAAGTTAAAGATGCACTGCCAGAGTTCAAAGAAGAGATGAAGTCAACTTTCAACGAGCTCAAGGAAATCAACTTAGAATCAAGAAGATCCACACCCTACATACATTAGTTATTTTTGAATGACATCAAAACTAATGATTTAGTTAGGCTATTACTTGAGTTTAAGGACCGCTGCATGGAGTTTTGAAGAGATGTTAAGATTGGCTCCTAACATTGTGGTCCATAAACTACTATAGAGCTTGCTAACCTCAAGCAAGCTCCTACAGACATTGAACAATGTCTCATTTAAGTCAAGAAATTGATCGATGTTGGCTTCATCCAAGAAGAAAAAATACCCTGAGCTATCATCTCATTAAGAAAATGAATTTCCAAATTTACATATTCATTGATTTTAAGGATTTAAATAAGGCATGCCCAAAGACATGCTCCAGCATCAATCATGGGACATTGCCTCATCTTATGCATATTCTCTTTAAATGGATGGCTCATCTGGATATAACCAAATAAAGATGGCCCCTGAAGATGAAAGAAACACTACTTTTAAAACCCTGATCAAAATCAATTGTTATAAAGTCATGCCTTCCATCCCTAGAAATGCTACATACCAAGAAGTATGACTCAATCTTTGATGAACTCATTCATCATAAGTCAAGTGTTGATGATCTCGTGCTCAAAAGTAAAGGAAAGGAAGAATATCTCTTTGACTTGAGAGTAGTTTTCAAATAGTTAAAACAATTTAACCTCAAAATGAACCCCTAAAGTGCATTCATAATAGCTTCTGGAAATTCCTTGGGTTTGTTGTCCGACACCAAAGAATCAAAATCAATTTAGAGAAGATCAAGGTGATATTAGAAATGCCACCACCTAAAAGTTTGACTCAACTCTGATCATTCTAAGGGAGGTTAGCATATCTAAAGCTATATATCCAACCCATCAAGAGATATTAGCCATTCTCGACTTATCAAAAGGATGCCAAGTTCATGTAGGATGATAAGTATGAGCATGTCTTTGAAGATATCAAACATTACGATGACATCACTAGTTCTAATAGCCCTATTTGAAGCCACTCATACTTTACACTCTGGTTAGGCAATTCCCTTTGTGATTTATTAGCCCAAGCCAATGATGAAGGAAGAAAAATGCACTTTATTACCAACCATCATCTAATCTAGAGGCTAATTATCCACCAAGAAGCATTTCCTAGCTTTAATCTTTCCATCCCAAAAGCTACACCACTATATGCTTCCTCATAAGGTGAACTTAATCTCTGGATCAATCCACTATAGTATCTCATGATACATCGATGTATCCTGATGTTTGAAATAATGGTCCATGATCCTCTCAAGTAGCTTAACATTACCTTCATTCCCTCCATGCGTGAAAGGACAAGCTAGCGGATATCTTAGCAAAGACACCCACTTCATGTTGAATCTCTTTAGTGATGATCTCCCAACATACAAATCATGAACTTAGGGATACTAGCATTCCTGCTAGAAGTGTATTTGATGGTACTTCCTCTCAAATAGAGAAGAACCACAATTTATTATTCGAAAGGGGAGGTAGGAATAGTTTTCTAAACTCCAAAACTACATGTGGTGAGATTAATATCATCTATCCAATCAAACAACAATGAAGCCAAATATGAGGCTCTAATTACTAGTTTGTGGTCGTTACTCTAAGCATCTAGAACATCAAGATATTCAGAGATTCTTCGCTAGTTATCAACCAAATCATTGGTCCTATAAGGTTAAGCAATCTCCATCACCATAAGTACACCATAGAGTTATTGCCCAAATTTTAGAGGTTTCCATTTATAAGATCCTCGAGAGAGAATGTCATAGCATGCTTTAAGTAAGGAGTTATATAAAGGGATGAGTCGATATCAATAAAGGTCCAATATAGACAGTCTTATCCCTTATAGATATTGAACTCATCAAAAAGTACTATCTTGAAGGGGAGAGCGTACAATGCTTACAATCAACAGCCTCTACTTAAAGAAATATTATAAATCATGTTTGAAAATAATTATCATTAAAATTACATTTCAAATTCAATCTCTTCCATGTTGAAAGTATTCTTGTTTATGAATCTTCCATGATGTGTTTATGGTAGGTGTAAAGAACCCAAATGGTGTCCTATCCTTCATCGACATAAGACAAACACAAACTACACATAAACATATAAAATAAACACATATCTTTTATATCGGGCTACTCTGAGTTGAGATACTACCCCTAGTGGTACTCACAAGTAGGTTTGGTCGATGCTACCCTGTTAGTGTGTCACCCCAGTGGTCTTCTTACTTGGGAGGATGTAAGTCTACCATGCTTTCCTTCCTTACTTGGCCATTACACACTGACGAATGCCTTCTTTGTTTGGTAAGCCATACTGCATGGTCGGTAAGCTACCTCATATTGGGTTCATTTAAGAGGATGTGAGTCTGCTACACTTTATTCTTGGATTAGACTTGCACTAAGGTCAGTATATTTGACATTTAGGATAAGTCCCCTAGCTCCTTCCCTCTTGACTACTTCAAGTTTAGGTCTAGTCCTTCCTGGGCTCCCACATAGTAGTGGCTCTAGATTAGATAACATATATTCTAGATGATAGACTATTTCAATGATCGATTACTTAGGAAGTTGTAAGCCTACATGCTTTCTTTTAGATTGTTCATTGCACTCGATGGGCACCTTAGTTGGTCAGCTCACTATGCTAATGGATGATACACCACTCATGGAAGATGTAAGTCATCTATGCTTCCTCCTTGAGTTGGCCACCATACACCTATAGCTTTCCTTTCTAAAGATTAGATAATGCTCCAAGTAGCACCTCCCCTATGGGCACTATATTTGGATGACATCCTTTGCAACCCCATTTAGACACTACCCGTGATTACTATCGATAATTCCCTTTCTAGTAACCACCCCTATGTTGGAGAATCCATGGATGTGCGATTCTTCCTTGGTTTAATAAATGAGATATGTCAAGTTGACATAACCCATTCTCAGTGGTCCCTCACACCAATAGGTCCACAAACATATAAAGAAAATATATATTCACTTGTGGATTAGGAGGAGTACCTTTTCCCAAGCAAGTATCCTATCTTTAGGGCAATGTCAGCAAAACTCCCCATAGGAATCGCCTTACTACTCTTGAGTTGATATAAGTCTCCAGCGACATTCACTCAGTAGTCGCCCCTAAGTTGGGTTCAATTTGTTGTGCTACCAATAGGTCACCCCAACGATTGTTCCCTACTTTAGAAGATATAAGTCTGTTATGCCTTCTTCTTATCATAACCATTGCACACTAAAAGGCAACCCCTTAGGTTGGCTAGCTCTACCACATAGGCAGTAGACTAACCCTTTGGATTTGTAAATCTGAGATAAGAAAAGTCTAATATAGCCCCTTCTTAGTGGGTCCATCGCACACTAACATGGTCCACATTAAATCTATCAAATTTGACCAAGCTCACATCCCTAGAGGATATGCCCTCAATTCAAAATAAAATAAACCAAACAAACCATTTTAAATCACATAAAATTAAGATAAAATTAATCCTGACTACTTTAAGTTGACATAAGTCCCCAGCGACATTCACTTAGTAGTCACCCTAAGTCAGGTTCGATTTATTATGCATCCAACAAGTCACCCTAGTAATTTTTCCTCACTTTGGAAGATGTAAGTTTGCTATGCCTTTTTTCTAGCATAGCCATTGCACACCAAAATGAAACCCCTTAGGTTGGCTAGCTCTGCCCTGCAACTGGTAGACTATCTTTTTTTATTTGTAAACCTGAGGTAGGTTAAGGCTGATATAGCCCCTTCTCAGTGGGTCCATCACACATCGACAGGATGCATACATTAACTCAGATTAAATTAAACCCAATCTGATTTTTCCCAGTAGAGTTAAATCACACCCTTCTCCCTAGTGGAGCCCCAAATCATATATAAATAACTCATGCAAATAAATCTAATTCAAAACCAACCTCCCTAGTGGAGCCAAATTAAACCAACTCCCCCAGTAGAATCTAAATCAAAGAAATCCAACCAAACTCTTATCCTCAGTGGATACATCCCCAAATAAATCTATGAAATCAAACTCAAATCCCAATCCCCAATGAATAGCCTGAACATGCTTCCCTAGTGGAAGCTTCATATACCTGATCCACAGTAGACTCGAGCCCATATCTCTAGCAGATATGCCTCCACATCAATTAAAATAAAACAAATTAAAGTTGATTTGATCTTAATCCTTGGTGGATTATAGATTCTATCCCCGAGATCTTCTTTACAAAATCATATAATCAAATCAAATTCAAACCTTATCACTAGAAAATTTTCTTCTTCTATTCCCTCATCATAGACCCTCACATGTAATGTCCAATGCATGTGTGATCCCTAGCGATCTCCCTCCATATCCTTGACATGGTATTCTCATCAAATCTTATTTCTTCTCTTATGCACACCTTTAATACTTCAACCGAAAGCATAATAATGTATCTATTCAAATTACATCATCTTAACATTGTAATTAACATTTTATGATTTGTGATGGTGCAAGCTCAAACTAAATAATCAATATCATGCTAAACATATTATAGTGTGAATTAACACACTATATTATATTATAATATATGATTTTATATTATAATTTGCTATAATATAATATATTGTCTAAGTTTACACCTCATTAGAATCACTTAAAAGGAACAAATAACAAAACTTTCTCAAAATATGAATAATGTTCATTTTGGATGTAAAATTGTTATTTTTCTATTAGAAATGCTACAAAATAGCATAATTTTGGTGTTGCTTCTTGGTATGCTATGAATTTGGCCAAATTCTTCCATCTCAACCTTCAAATTAGCATTTTTGTGAGTTTTGACCCAATGTATTATAACAAAAGTAAAACATACTAAAATGTACAATAACATTTAGTAACACACCGCCACATTCATATATATATGTAAAGTTATATTTTTATGTACATTATTTTTTAATATGCTTTGATATAATATATTATCTTACATTACACCTTAAAATGAATCACTTTAAGCAAAATATTTATCAAATTTGGTTGAAAAATGAATATTTATTTTGGATGCAAAATTTCATTCTTTTGATTAAATGACACACCACACACCCCCAATGATGTTCCCTAAAGCTTACCTTAAATTTGGCCAAATCCCATCATCTCACTATAAATCAATATCTTTATGAATTATACGTAAACTATACTACATCATACTATAGAAAACTAAAATATGCTAAATAATAAGTAGTAATACACAATAGTATGCTATAATGCATGATGCTACACTATGTTATGGCATCCTATATTATAATACACTATAACATATTATATTATATTATATTGCATATCACATCAGAATGGATTACTTAAGATAAAAAATCATAAAATTAGTCTAAATAATAAAAAAAAACTATATATTTTAGTATCACTTACATATTTTAAATTGAAACAAAATATTATGATGTCCATGCTCTACCTATTATGAATTTGTCCAAATTCCATAATTTTAAAGTCTAAATCAACATTTTTATAAATAATGCTAGTGTAGTTCGACGCATGATTGTAAAATACTAAAAGAATTTAAAATGCACATAATAATATATTATGATATATGATGTTATACTATGCAACAACATATAATATTTATTTTGAACATAAAAACTTACTTTTAGACTACAAGTGGTAGCACACCTTGGTATTACAACCTAATTCCACTTCAAATTTAACAAATTTCATCATCAGATTTATTAAATTAATATTTTTATGATTTATATTAATATAGACTATAGGGCACAATACCATAATATACTAAAACATTTCAAAACATCTTATAACATCCAAAACACATCATTACATGCTCTAGGATATGATGCTACATTGTACTATAATATATGATATTATATTATGATTTAGGTTAGGGTTTAGGGTATTCAAATCTCTAATAGTCAAGGGAAAGTCTCTTGAAGACATTTTCTTTAGCTACCATAACTATGTAAGGATTAGGTCATTCTTTAGATCTACTCCTAATGACATCTTTATTCAAGGTTTAGAGTTTAGTGTTAGTTTAGGGCTTAGGGTTTAGAGTTAGTTTAGGGTTTAGGGTTTAGGGTTTAGGTTTATGGTTTGGGTTTAGGAGGGTGTAGGTTTTAGGTTTAAAGTTTAGTTAAGATTTTAGGGTTTTAGGGTTTAGGTTTATGGTTTAGGTTTTTAGGTTTAGGTTTGGGTTTAGGGTTTAGATTTAGGGTGTGGTAAAGGGTTTTAGTTTTAGGTTTAGGGTTTAAGTTTTAGTTTAGGGTTTATTGTTTTTTAATAGAGAATAAACTCATATTCAACATATATTCTTTTCAATTTCATCAACCAAGTAGCACCCCAAGTTTTCTATGACACAAGCAACGACATAGATAAAAAATGACCACCCATAGAGAAAATCAAAAACCCTAGATAAGTAGAACAGTCTCTACTATAAAGTCACAGTTCCATAGGTAGCAGATCAGATTTTCCATTCTTTAGTTTCTCAATTCCCATCAGAACCACCATCGCCTCTCAGTAGTGGGATCCCATCATATCCTCGATCTCTCCCACCACCACCATGGATGTAACCTTGTCGCTCCTCCCGCTCCATAACCACCACTACTACCGCCACCTCCATATCCACCAGACCTCTAGATCCCCCCACCACCACTATATCGCCGCCCTTTGCCTCCACGCTGCCGATCTAGCTAGTTGATGGTGATGTTCTGCCATCAAGTTCTATTCTTAAGGTTTAAGCTTAGTTTAG